>CM076672.1:135893663-135944290 GCA_038501925.1 Xenopus petersii
TGTGGATTTGATGAATCAGCTTATACTTTTCTGACCATGGATCACCCTAAAGTCCCTTTTATCTATAGGCTGCCAAAAATACATAAATTCACTACTAGCCTGCCGGGCTGGCCAATTATCTCAGCCATAGATTCTTTATGGCAACACGGTTTCCTGGTACATTGACCATTACTTACAACCTATAGTACAGCAAATGGAATTATACACTAGAGGACACTAGCCATCTGTTCAGCACCTGGTACAACTCGAACATTTACCTAGCAACTGCACTCTTGATGTAAAAAGCCATATACTGTCATTTCACACAAAGGATTATCTTATCTGCATGTAGACAAGTTCTGACCCATAGCCGTCCTGTTGGTCCACCCTCTGAGTTCTTACTGGAATTACTGAGGATGGTATTATATTGTAATTATTTTCTTTTCAAAAACACATTCTACTTACAGATAGCAGGGCACCTCTATTGTTTGAATGTTGCTCCTTCTTATGCAACCTATACATGAGGGTGTATGAGGAGACCATTTTATTACCCAAGTTAGCTCCTCATGTGATCCTATACAAATGCTACATATGATCTTCTTACTGATATGGGGTGGGCCTGTACAGAGATTGGTACAAGTTATTGATGAATTAAATGGCACTGGGCACCCCGTTACACTAACACTGACTGACAGCACCACAGGAGTCGACTTCCTTGATGTAGCACATATACCTGTTTGAAGGGAGACTAGCCACAACACTATACTGTAAGGACACTGACAGATATTCAAATTCAAATTTTAACTGTCACATACACACATACAAAGTACGACATGTAGTGAAATGCTTGTTGCTGTGCAAAGCAAAGTCCGACCATAAAATAAGAATTACAGTAGAAAGAAAAAAAAAGGAAAGAGTTACATAGTAGATAAAAAAAAAAATTCTAACGTGTATTAGTGACGTATATTATTGTTAATATTAATGTTATTAAAGTGCATATGCATTGATGTGATATATGATATATATATAAGAGAGAGTCCAGTCCTATAGTCCTACACAGAGAGAGTCCAGTCCTATAGTCCTACACTTGGTTCAGGGACCGAATAGCTTGAGGAAGAAGCTCCTCCTCATTCTCTCTGTGTTAGCCTTAAGGGAGCGGAAGTGCTTTCCTGTCCTCATCAGTGAGAAGAGCCCATTATTGGGATGGGAGAGGTCTTTCATGATCTTCTTGGCTTTTGTCTTGCGCTGCTTAGTGTAGATAGACAGCAGGTCAGGAAGCTCATGGCAAATGATGCATTCAGCCGAGCAGACCACTCTTTGAAGAGCTCGTCTGTCCTGCTTAGTGCTGTTCCCATACCAGGTACAGATATTTCCCGTCAGGATGCTCTCGATGGTGCATGTATAAAAATTCTTAAGCACCCCCAGAGGCAGATGGAAATCTTTTAGTCTTCTGAGGAAGAAGAGTCGTTGACGCCCTTTCTTCGCCAGGGTGTCGATGTGACAGGACCATGACAGGTCTTGTGTGATGTGAACACCCAGATACCAGAAACTGCTCACTCTCTCCACTGGCGCTCCACAGATGTATAAGTGCTCGTAATTCCTCACCTGCTTTGTGCTAAAGTCCACAATCATCTCCTTAGTCTTGCTGACGTTTAGGAGGAGGTTGTTCTCCTGACACCAGTTCTCCAGGTTCCTTATCTCCTCCAGGTAGGTCTTCTCTGAGTTATCAGAGATCAGGCCCACCACCACAGTGTCATCAGCAAACTTGACAGTGGAGGAGGTGTCTGCTGTCGATACACAGTCGTAAGAAGAGGGCTTAAAACACAGCCCTGAGGTGCTCCAGTACTGAGCGAGATGGAGGGAGAAACGTGTTCCCCCACCCTCACTGATTGGGGTCTGTCTGTGAGAAAGCTGAGGATCCATTGACACAGGGATGAGCTGAGTCCTAGATCCATCAACTTGGTGTAGAGGTTTGAGGGAATTATTGTGTTGAATGCTGAGCTATAATCTATAAACAGCATCCTAACATAATTCCCTCTATCAGTGACTCAGGGAAGTGTGTAGCAGGTGTGATATGGCATCACATGTTGACCGATTTATCCGGTATGTGAACTGTAAAGGGTCGATGGTGGCAGGGAGTGTGGAAGTGATGAAGTCTCTGACAAGTCGCTCAAAACACTTCATCACTACTGAAGTCAGTGCTACTGGACGATAATCATTGAGAAAAGCTGGCTGTTGTTTCTTCGGAACAGGAACAATAATAGACAGTTTGAAGCATGCGGGAACCACTGCTTGAGCAAGGGAGAGGTTGAAGATCTTCGTGAACACCGGTGCCAGCTGGTCAGCGCAGGCTCTCAGGACTTGACCTGGGATTGCGTCTGGTCCTGCTGCTTTCCTGGTGTTTACCCTCCTGAAAGCATTCCTCACAGCATGCTCTGTGATGATAAAAGCTTTGTCATCACTGGTGCACTCCATACGCATGCAACTATTTGTTTTGTTTTTTGCTGCGGCATCGAATCGAGCATAAAACGTGTTTAGTTTGTCAGTCAGTGAAGCATTAGCATTCATTATCGGAGAGGCTGATTGTTTATAGTCAGTTATTTTCTGCAGTCCCTTCCATAGGCTCCTAGAGTCACACTGTTGTAGCTGTGACCTTAGTTTTTCTCCATAGCACCGCTTTGCCTTTTTTACCGCGCAGCGCACGTGGTATGATCCATGTTACATTCTAAATGCTAACATTTATCATCCTCCACATACTATTAAAGTGGTACCTTACCCGCAGTTCTGCAACACGAATCCCGATACATACCCTATATACAGTACCCCCTCTGGGTTTAAATGAATCATTACCCATATCTGTTTTTTTCTAATGTTGTAATCAGTTCTACAGCCTACACAACTTCCTGTAATTTCATGTGACTCTAAAGGTGGCCAAAGACGCATAGAAATATCGTACAAAACAAATTTTTGTACGATATTGGGTGCGTGTATGGTGGGAAAAGAGCCGACCAATATCGGCAGAAGACTTTGATATTGGTGGGCTCATCGATCGGGCTGGTCAGAAAATTTTGATTGGGTGGCACATTTGTGTGGAATGACAGTATATGGCTTTTTACGTCAAGAGTAGCAAGGATGCAGTTTGCTAGGTAAATGTTCGAGTTGTACCAGGTGCTGAATCAGATGGCTAGTGTCTCTAGTGTATAATTCCATTTGGGTGCATTTGATGGCTAGGGATGTAGCGAACGCCGTTCGCGAACACCGGCAAAAAATGCGGACAGTTCGCGAACAGTTTGCGAACTTCGAACATCCGAAAATCGTTCGATTCGAACGATCGAAGGATTTTAATCGTTCGATCGAAGGATTTTCGTTCGACTCGAACGATCGAAGCCATTCGATCGAATGATTTCATTCGATCCAATGGCTTCGATCGTTCGATTCGAACGAAAATCCTTCGATTTTAGCGGTCGAAGGAATCGAATGGTCGAATGGTCGAACGATTTTTGTTCGAATCGAACGCGAACTCGTATTGGCGAACGTCGCGCGACGTTCGCGAACATTCGGCGGACGCGAACAGTCGAAGTTCGCGCGAACTAGTTCGCCGGCGAACTGTTCGCTACATCCCTATTGATGGCACCCAAACATCGCCCATTGTTAGTGCTGAATCATCAGATACAGATAGAATTCTATTGTTTCTACCTGTATATCTGGTGATTCAGCTCTACACATGTGTATTGAAAGAAATGATCTTTCTTGGAAAGATCACTTCCATGAAAGATCATAATTGTTACGTCTATGGCCACCTTTAGTGTATTTAAAAGTGGCCAGTAGTCGCCCTGACCAGTGGAATTCATAATAATTATGGCATGTTGGTTAATCTGATGTTCTACTAAAGTCCCCTCTTACCTGCAGTAGGTTTGTACTGACTGCCTATTAAGTAATAACCTTTTTATTTAATCTTTTTGTTTTTTTGGGTGTAATTGTCTATGTTCCTGATATAATTATGCTAATTATGAGGCACAGTTGGGGAATTTTACATTCTGGCTCTTGCCATAAAAGCCCCCCTAGCCTCCTCACTGTCTGTGAGCCCTGTTTTTATATAGTAATACCCACGCCTGACATTGCTACTAATACATACAGTAGTAGCTTAAGCTACTTTGCAGGTGTGAATCTATTCAATGTTACATGTTATAACTGTACTGCAAATAAGTAACACAGCTTGGTGGTACCACACCTCTAGTGTTGGGCGAATTTGTGTGATTGTTGTCTCACCGCGACTTTAGCAAATTTCCTGCGAAATTCATGAAATGGGTGAAAAATTTGCAAAACTCCGATTTTGACACCGGCGACAAATTTGACGCCGCAAATTCGGAAATCTATTCTAATTCTAATCTAAATTCGGCAGCAAAAAGCACAAATTCGCAATGAATACATTTGCCCATCACTGCACATATTGATAACCAACTAGCCTTACCCATGTTCCCACATTACTGGTCTAGGTAATCTACACCAGTAATGTGGTAATCTACCCTTCTACAACTAAACACTGGACCGATTTTTACCCATAGGTTTCCTTGGCCGGATTTGACGAAGTGGAGCCTCGAGGCTGCATGGTCCCAGCACTGGCCGCTTCCACTCATTCTGCCCCCGCCCCCCTCCCCCGTGGCTGCAGGGTTCTAGTGCCAGCCATGGTGATCTTAGACACAGAAGCACTGGGAAGCTTCGAGTCCCCAGTGCTCCTAAGGATGAGGCTGGATGGCATGCCACCCCTAAAAGTTTGCCGTCCTAGGCCTGGGCCTTTGTGGCCTAGCCACAGATCCGGGCCTGTAGGTTTCCATATGTTATTCCCCACTTACCAGGGAATCCACATCTGTTTGAGGTTAACATTATCGTGTAAACTTAGCCTTGTACTCATACTTAATGCATTGTTCTTAACCTGCTTTTATATCACAGTACACTATATGGTAGAGTTAATGTTTATTTTGTTTGCACACTATATTAAGATAATAATACTATTGTGTGTGTTTTGACATGCTTAGTAAGGCAAGAACACACTTTTTTGCTTCTGTCCAGTTGCTTCTGACCTTCACTGTCACATTCATTTACATATGGGTGTTCACTACTGTTACTATGGCAATTCACAGTGTTGGTGTTTTGTAGGTGGTGTGAGTGTGTGTGTTCCAATGCCTGATACAGGTTAAAATCTAAAGGGAATAGTAGATTTATCTAAAATTTTCTTCTAGCTACAATCAGTTTATAGGAAAGTGTGTAACTCCCTTATGTAACCTTTGATGAAAGACCTGCTTTTATCACAAGCTCCCTTCTGCTTCATACTCATTCATGTTACATTTAAAACCTCCAGAGGGATTGTGGTGGCCTTGGTAACAACATGATATAGGACTTCTTTAGAAAGCTGAAATTATTGATCTTCTCTTTTAGGAATTTTATAAAAGAGCTGCAATAAGACCATACATAGATATAACTTCTTGTTCATTGTATATTTAGGAAAAATATAATTTATATATGTTTTTAAAGATTTCTCAAAATGGTCACATCTACATAACTATTAATTAGTTGATATGAAAATATATGACCCTGAAACTTAGTGGCTGTATGTAATGTAGTATTTTTCACACAATGTAAATTGTAATTAAGCACCCATGCTAGTTAAATATCACTTTGGTCCCTGTGTGACACCCTATCCCTTTAATCATTTTGGTCTGGGTAGCACCTGTCATTCCCTATTAGCATATACTGTAAAGACAGCATGCTGTCAGAAACAGTACTTTCAACTCCTCCTATTTCTTCAGGAGTTTATCATCATCCCATTTATTTATATAGCGCTGTCAAGATATTTGCTCCCTCTCCAGGTCTCCTGTCACCCTACTGCATTCTCCCGATTTTTAAGCATTCTTTAGAATTTTTTTTAAAGGTTCCCTTAAAATTCCAGGCGCACCTGCACAGGAAACATTCAATGACATCATAAGGAGCAGTCACTTGCAGTGGTTTGCGGCTACATGTGATGTCACAACACAAATTTTCAGAGGCCCCGAGAAACTAGATTCTAAGGGGCAAATTCACTAAGATGCGAAGTTGCGCCAGGCGCAACTTTGCTGCACTTCGCCGCACTTCGCCGCACTTCGCCAGGCGTAGTTTCGCCAGCGCTCCGCAAATTCACTAAAATCCGAAATTGCGCACAGGGGTAGTGTAAGGTTGCGAAGTTGCGCTAGCGTTGATTCGCTATGTAAAGCGAAGTTACGCTAGCGAAGACTATTTTGCATACGGCGCGAAATTCAAATTTCAATGGAGGAACACGTATCAGCACTACAAATGCCTAGAAAACCATCAAATCAGCAAATAGAAATTTTATTTTGCCCTACACATGTGCCCACTGTCTAGGTAAGTTGCCATGAGTCAGGAAATGTAGGGGGGAAGGAGGGGAGCCCCAAAAATATTTTCGATCTTTTTCAGCCTATCACCCATCATGTAGAAAACACGCCAGCGTTTTTTGGGACTTAGAAAAAAATTTGACTTTTTTTGAAACAATCCCTATCTACTCTATTGGGCTTCGCCAGGTCTGAGGTGGCGAAGGAATCTAGCGTAAAAGGTAGCGTTCAGTACACTGCGCAAGTTAGTGAATTTGCGTAGTTATGTCACTATCGAAAATTCGCCTGGCTTAAGGATGCGAAGTAACACTAGCAAAACTACACCAGCGTTCGTTGAATTTGCACAGTAACGAAAATGCCAAACGCTAGCGTTCGGCGCTTAGTGAATTTGCCCCTAAGGCTGACAGCTCTGTAGAGAATACATGTTAAACTAAAACCACCTAATAAATCTTTTTTTGCTTTTCCTATGTTTAAAAACCTGTTCTGGCTATTCATGAACTGAAAGGAGAAATGTGAAAATATAATACATTGTAATACCTGCCAAATAATTGGGGAAATATACCCCACTTTAGGAGCTCATTCAGTTGGGTGATGTAGAAAAGGTGAATTAAAATTATCTGGACTTTCAAAAATAAATATAAATGTTTTTCTTTTATAAAACAGACAACATACTTGATTTTACAGAATGAAAAGAAACCTTGATAGTCTCTTTCTGCTCCCCCTGCACTTAGACTCACAGTTTGATCTACCCCCTTCCTCATCTTGTAGCATTGTGGAGTGACAGATCCTGGATTTAAAGTTCTTCTGCTTTCCAGTGACATGAACTCTGTTAGTGCATTCTTATGTACCTGTTATTGAGGTTGAGACACTTATTTGAAAAAGTTGACACAGTTATTACATTTAAAACAACATTTAGTATAATGATTAATGTACCCCATATTGAAACATTTACTGTACAATACAGGATTACACTATCAATAGTTGATCAGGTTAGAAAAAGCCATCTTTTAGGCTGATTGAAGACAGGACATTTTGTCACCCACACTTTAAGGGGAACTATCACGAAATTAAAAATGATCAAAATTAATCATTGCATCAAGTTAAGTAATTTAATTCCATAAATATAATATATTTAAAATGTTACATGGTTTTTAAGATATTTCAGTTATTAAACTGGTACCAGCAGTTGCTGCATCCCTGTTACCTGGCCTCTGGCAGGCTCTGCGTTGGAGTCAAATTCATTTGATTCACAGGCCTTCCCTCACGCTCATTGGCTGTCACTGCTGTTAATCCTAAATCAGTTTCCAACCCCCACCCCAAGAAAGGCAGTAAGTCAGCTTCCTTCTCTGTTCTATAAGACATAGAAAAATCTCCTGCTCTGTATCTACCCCCCCCTTTCCAGAAAGACATGTGGAAAGCCTGCTGTGGTAAAGTTACTTGGAAGGTTAATCAACTCTCACTTAACTCCACTCCCCTCCTCCCCTGTGAGAGCAGTCCTCTTTGCATCAGAGAATGGTACTTTTGAAGTTCCTTTACTAGGATGCTGCTGCCTTTCCTCCTGCCTTTCTGGGAGGGAGGGAAGGGGCAAGGAAGAAGAGAGCAGGAGATTTGTGTCAGGAATGGACAATTGACTCTTTAAAGCCACTCAGCTACCAGTCAGCAAGGAGGAGATAACAAAGGAAACTCTATATAGTGCATTACTAATGATAACTGTGGAAAATAAAATATATCAACTCTATTTCTATTATAATTAAAGTATACTTCATAAATGTGTAAAAAGCTATTTTTGGTTAAACACCACAGTCCAGTGTTTCTACAACAGACAGTGTTCACAGTGATAAGTGATAATGTGATGTGAACCCAATCTGTTGTAAAAGCGCTTGGACTGTGGTGTTTAAACTAGAACAGAACTATAACTTTCTGCACCAAAAATAGCTTTTTTTTTTTTTTTTTGCATTTTCTCAAGTATGATTTAATCTTGATAGAGTTGATATATTTTATTTTTCTACAATTATCGTGAAAACACTGCATTATACAGTGTTTTTTCCCCTAGCTCATAGCAAGCACCAATTTTTGCACGTCAGTCTTGTTGAATTTTAACCCTTTAGTTGTCACAGAACTAGAATATGCAGCACTTCTAGTGGAGGAGGGCTTTTAACCCTTTGCCATCAAGCACATATTGCATCTGTGCTGGCAGACAGGGGCTTTATCTGCCAAGAATGTAATAGGTACTTTCTTTTGCAGATGAGCTGTTCTATCTGCATGGGAGGCTTCAGCTGCCTCCACAGAGAGTGTGCAGCAGTGACAGTGCCCTGGGAACAGGGGCGCTTCTATAATGAAGCCGCCTGAGAATCTCGCCTCAGGCGGCAAAATGCTGGTTAGTTCAAGGGGCGGCATTTGGACTGCTGTGCTGGCATGCTGCTGTGCTGGCATGCTGCGATGCGTGTAATGTGCCTGCACCGGCGCCTTTCACCGAAAGTTGTACGTGTTCCCCTCTGCTGCTGACGGCTGTACTTGCCTACTGCTGCTGACGGCTGCCACAGTGCCGCCCCTGACTCCTGTGATGTGCCTGTGCGGAGTGCGGTCAGTCAGTGCACGTGCGTCATGTCACGTGACGTGTGTTACGTGCTGCGCTCCGCTGCTCCCTGTCCCTGCTCACGTGACGCCGGTGACGTCACTATCTCTAGGGCTGGGTCGCTGGCTTTTGGAGTTTTAGACTGCAGCCTGCAGCAGTGCCTGGATTTGTTGTTGGACTGGTGCCCGTGGTGGCTGGCTGGCTGCTTCATCTAGGGCCTGAGTTTGTTAACAAGAAGAACAAGGTACTGTACTCACTGTACTTACAGAAAAATTAACAAATATTTGTAATAAATAATATAATAGTTGTACTGCCCCTGTCTGTCTGTTATTTGAATTCCACTCTCACTGTGTGTGTGTCATCAAAAAGTCAAGGCTTAAGTTAAAAAAAAAAAAGTTTAAAAAAGTTAAAAATTTTAAAAAAAAATTGATTTTTTTTTAACAAAAAGATGTATGTTCCCTGGTTAATATATATAGACGAAATTCAACATTGTGGAAATTAAGGGGGAAATTTACTAAAAGGCAAAGTGGCTAACGCTAGTGAAAATTCGCCAGCATGACCTCATTTTGGCACTTTGCCTATTTACTAATGAGTGCTGGAGTAAATTCGCCAGGTGAAGTTGCACTCTGAAAAAGGAACGTAACTACACTAATTCACTAATTTGCACTAACTAACTTGACTTCGCCAGCTCAGACCAGGCGACGTTTACATTTTTACACACATAAGAAAGGCATTGTGTGTGGGCGTGGCTTGGGGTGTGGCACAGGGGCGTGGCACAGGGGGCGCATTGCCATACTTTCGCCTCAGGCAGCAGAAAGGCCAGAATCACCCCTGCCTGGGAAATGAGGCTGGGGGGGTTGTCATTTCAGTCCTGCAATGCAATCGTCACAGGGCCGACCTAAATGCAGCATCTACTTCCTCTTACTCCAGTGCTGCCCACGAAATTCTTGCTGTGCAGCACTCCATAGGCACTGACCTCCATGACCCCTCGAGCAATTTCATCGTCCCTCCTGCTCCAAGAATGGTAAGTGGCCTTTATTTACACATTTATAGTGATGGGCGAATTTACGCGCGAAATTCGCGAAACGGCAAAAAATTTGCGAAGCGGCACCGGCGTCTCGTTTTTGACGCCGGCGCCCGTTTTTTTGACACCGGTGCCCGTTTTTGACGTGGAATTTTTGCCGCAAATTTTTGTGGGCGTTTCGCGAATTTATTCGCTGGAGGCGAATCGCGCAAATTCGCCACGAATTCACGCCTGGCAAATAAATCCGCCCATCACTACACATTTACACAAACTTGTACACTCTTACACACAAATTTTAGTGGATTCACTTTTTTTATTTTGCACACTTATATACACTGTTGCACAACTTTTAGAAGTGTGATTTTATTGTAATTATTTCTCTGCATTATTCTTCCTAACGTATATAGCTCTGCTGTCTGGTACTTTGGTATAGAATGGTGTCTTTTGCCTTGTTGGATTCGTCAGAATCTGTACTTTCCAAAAATATATGGTTTTCCGGTGGGCTTTGTACAGTTAGGTGCACGTAATACACCGCCAGAGTACTCTCTTTTCAGCAGCTGAGTTGGCAGGTGTGAAAATTACTAAAAAGGTTCAGTTTAAGGGGTGAAAGGCAATGGCACTGGCCTAGCCATATGCCAGCAATTAATTCAAATGTAGAAAAAATGGCAATACCTTACTTAATATGCTGCAACAGGGGTGATCCCTATTTATTCCATAGTGCTGCCAGACACTGCAGTTACAATCAAACGTTTCGGGAACACCTGTCCCTTCCCCAGTGCAATAACGCTGCTATGCAGCTTGTATAGGAAATAAAACAGTGACCTCTATTGGTGAACAATTATAATGTCCCAAAAGTATCTAACAATATCATCTTGCAATAAAAAGTCCATTTGTTTACAGTGAATGTCCATATAAAAGGTTCATGGTGAGTTCTTCCATTTTGTGCATTATAATTTACTGTATATAAATTTATACAATATTAGAAAAATAGAAAAGTAGAAAACACGTAACAAAATCTATAAAAATATTTTTTACCTAGAAGACTAGGACTTATATGCAAAAGTACATTTGCTAAAGATACTATAACAGACATACATATGTTTTTAGCCAATAATTACTCACTGATTAGGATACAGAGAAGGACATCTCTATCTCACTTGTACAATGCAGGGCTTCATCCTTCTCTGCAGCTGTGGAGGTAGAATAAATGCATGAAGGGCAAATCTCTGGAGAAGTTTTCTATCATTATCAACATACCCCAATTTGACCTCTTCCAGCACCTGCCACTGTAATTGAGATACACTGTGCTTACAATCTACCCAATGCTGGCTAACGGATGTCACTTTTGAATGTGGATTGCGGATTGCACTCCGGTGCTCATTTAATCTTATCCGCACCATCCAATTGGTTTTCCCAACATACCCTTTGCCACATGGGCATTTAAAATAGTACACCACGTTTTTCGACATACATGTGTGGTAGCCTTGTAATTTAATTTGGGTTCCTTGTGTCGGATGTAACACTGTTTCTCCTTTAATGATAGTATTGCAGTTTTGGCAGGATAATCAAGGGTAAGTCCCTATTACAGGCTTCCCTATAAACCGTTGTTTCTCAACTTTTGGGCATTTAATATCTGACCTCACTAGAATATCCCCCACATTCTTTCCTCTGTTATAAGCAAACAATCAATATTATTTAACAATTTTACATGTAGAGGGATCGTTCATAACTATTGGCCAGTATTTCTTTATCACCTTCCTCACTTTCTTAGAATGTATAGCATATGTTGTCAAAAACGGTATTCTTTCAATCTTTTTTCTTTTATCTTTAGTAGTAAGCAATGTTTCTCCACTTCCCTTTCTGTTTTCTGTAGCACTGCACGAGGATAACCTTTGTTTTTGAACATATTTATAATGTCACTTTTCTCATACTTATATTCAATTTCATTGGAAGCTAATTACATCTCATTAGTTGACTTTTAGGGAGTCCTAACATGGTGTTTGGTGGATGGACGCTATCATAACGGAGCATACTATTTTTTTATAATTCTTTATTTTTTCAGAAAGAAAAAGAAAAAAGAGAAAACAAGTTTTCAACTCTTAAGAAAGAAATACAAAAAATAAAAGGGATAGGGGAGCAAACCCCCCTCCCCCCTCTCCTGTGTTGCCCCCCCTCCCTCCTCCCTCCTGGCCTACCTGTCCCCCTGAGCAAATGCCCCTAACTTGTTACCCACCCCTCTGCGCAGGTCCTGTCCACGGAGTTCACAGTCGCCATCTTCTTTGCGCCCTGGGGGTTTCCTTCTCCTTTAACCTCTCATCTGCTCCTTTTCCTCAGCTTTTTATCTCCTTGTTATAGGCCTTATTAGTTTACCCCTTGATCCAGTGACTCTAAGAATCTAAGCCAAGGGGACCAGATCTTCCAATACAATACACTTTTGTTTTGCTATAAGTATGTTAACTCTTCCAAATGTCTAATTTCTTCTACTGCCCCCAACCACTTAATGTAAGTAGGGGCCTCCTTCAATTTCCACTGCTTGGGGATAAGAGCCTTTGCTGACTGGAGCAGATGAAAGGTCAGTGGATCCTTCAACATTGTGAGATTATCTCCCTTAATATTTAATAAAATTAGAGCATGCTCACCCCTGCTTATTTTGGATGCTGTTACTTTGTTGATAGTATCTAACACCTGGTCCCAAAACTCCTTCAAGGCTGGGCATGCTACCCAGATGTGTATATGAGTTCCCTCACTTTCGTTGCATCTCCAGCAAACAGTACAGTAATGCGGATCTCGTTACCAATTTGTATATTGTCTTCTTTGTCTAGAGGCCCTCGACATCTTATGCTCATATTTGAATATCTCTGCCCACCCTTGCTCTGAGAGACTAATGCCCAATTCCTTTTCTCATCGCGAACAAAAGGTAGGGATTTTAAGTTGTTCACTGTTTAAAATCATCCTATAGAGTTTCGACAATGGTTTCATTATTACTGAGTCTTCCTCTATTAATTGTTCCCATTGAGTCAGGATTCTTTCCCAATTTTGATATCCCAACAATTGTATATAGTGATTCACCTGGTTATATCCCCATATATCTCTGGGGTGTTTTCCCCATCTCATCTGTATCTCATTAAGGGGTATCATCTTATCCCCCTCACCAAATCTCGTATTTTTGTATTTCTATCTCCCTATTTCTCTCACCTTGAGAAGGACCCTCTTTCCATACTTGGTTGAAAATTCAAGGGTTGGAGCACATATGGGGGACTAATAAGGTGTAAAGCTATTTTATTTGTATGCCAAACTTTCATTATTGCTTTGATGAATGGATGTTGATTTACTATTTTAGGCTCTGCCCAGTTATCTACCCACTGTGCACTTTCTATCGGGGTATTAATACCACTGTTGTTCTAAGAGAGCCCACTCTTTCTTTTCCTTTCTAGTGGTCCAATCCAGAATCCTCCCCAGGTGTATTGCTATATAATATAATTGGCAATCCCAGACCCCCTTTTTCTTTTAACCTAGTTAACATTTTATATTTTAGCCTAAGGCATTTCCCATTCCAAATATATCTAGTTAACATCGATTTAAATGAATTAAAGAAAGCTTGGGGCACTTCTATAGGTAACACTTGAAGTATATATAATGCCTTAGGCATAACCAAAATTTTTATGGCTTGGACTCTTCCAAACCAGGATATCCTTAAATTTTTCCAATTATCTATTGTCTTTTGTAAGGTTGTCAAGAGCTGTATATAATTGTCCTGATAGACTTTATCCACATCTGCTCGTATTTTAACTCCCATGTATTTGATCATGGAGCTGCTCCATTTAAATAAGAAATTATTTTTTTATCAAATCTGCTATGTCTTTAGAAACATTGATGTTTAATATCTCTGACTTTGAATAATTTATTTTAAAATTGGATAGTTCCCCGAATTTATTCTAAAGCCTCACTAAGTTAGGCAGGGTCATCTGGGGTTTCGTAATATACAACATCAAATCATCTGCGAATGCCGCGCACTTATATTCCTTGCCCTTTATCTCCAATTCCAAGATATCCATATTTTTATGTGGGAAAGTAAAACTTCCATTACTAATATAAACAGGATTGGGGATAAAGGGCATCCTTGCCACGTTCCATTAAATATCTGGACCCTTGGCGATAACGTAGCATTAATTTTGATTCTGGCTGACAGTCTAACGTATAATGCAAATATCCTCTGCCTTATTTTTTTTCCTAGACCAAAACCATCCAAGGTTTTCTCCAGGAAAACCCAGGATATTCTATCAAATGCCTTCTCGGCATCTGTGGTAAGTATAAGCGTCCTTGAGCTTGTCTCATTATAGAGCTTGTCTCATTATAGATATAGTTTTTCCTAAGTTGTCTTTTGCCTCTCAATTCTGTACGAACCCAGCTTGGTCTGGGTGAATAAGGTAGGGTAGGAACTGTTTTATCCTATTTCCTAAAATTTTAGCATATACTTTTATATCTATATTTATTAATGAGATCAGTATATAGCTAGAGCACTGTTGTGGGTCTTTGTCCTGTTTGGGTATAATAGTAATATGAGCTTCCTGGGCTTTTATATGGAAACCCCCTTTATCCGAAATATAATTATAGTAAGATAATAACAGTGGAGTAAGATCGGCCTTAAAAGTTTTATAAAATAAAGCTATTTGGCCCTGGACTTTTCCCCGGGGAAAGGGATTCTATTCCCTCTTCGATTTCTTTGACTGTGAAAGGTGCCTCTAATTCCTGGGCCTGATCGCTATTTATTTGATTTAACTTTGCCTCCTTAATAAATTTCTCAACTATCTCTAAATTTTTAGGGATGGAGTTATCCTTCTGTAATTTATATAAAGATTAATAATATTCATGAAATGATTCTGCAATTCCTTTGGTATCATATTGTATATTTTTGTTTGAGTTTTTTATGGCCGTTACATGTTTCCAAGGCTGTAGATTTTTTAAAGTCCTGGCGAAATGTTTGTTACATTTCTCTCCCAGCTCATAATAATTATACTTTGATCTTAGATATGCCTTCTGAACTTTATGATTAAGGAGTGTCTTTAATTGAACTCTTTTATTTTCTAAGGATATTAATGTTTTTTGAGCTAATGTTTCTTTATGGACTTGTTCTATCTCCTTTATGATCCCATTTATTTCTTCTTCTTTCTTCTTTTTCAGATTCGACCCTAAGGCAATCAAATGACCTCTCAAAACACATTTGAGCGTCTCCCACATTGTGGCTGGTGAGACAGTCGAATCACTATTATTTTCTACTATTTCAGTAATGCATTCCTGTATCATTTATCTATTATTTTCCTTATGCAATAAAAATTCATTAAATCGCCAATTGAATTCTGGTCTTATTGTGTTTGTTATGTTATAGCTTACTATCACCGGGGAATGGTCTGAGATTGTAGATACCCCAATATAGGCTTGTTGGAAGTGATCTACCCATTGTTGCAAAAATTACCAAAATATAATCAATTCTAGAGTATACCTGATGTGTTTTGGAATATTGTGTATAATCTTTCTTTTTGGAGTTGGTTACCCTCCATATATCTACTAAATATAATTCCATAAAAGCTTTCTTTACTCCCTTAAGGCTTTTATATGAAATATTACTTTTGCTGGAGGAGGAGTCTGTTAGTGGGTTCATCATAATATTTAGATCTCCTCCCATTATAGTTAAACCTTCGTCGAATCTATCTAAGACATGTACAAACTATTGTAAAAATATGGCTTGTTTTTTATTTGGAACATAAACATTCGCCACCATGTATATCTGATTAGCTAGTTTGCCCTTTACTATCACATACCATTAAAGGAGAGGACCTTACATTCCATATTAGATACCTTATTCATACTGTTGGAATACATCAGATTTATATTTCTGATTTAACATTTGTTTATCTATATGGAATGTTGACCCCCATGGAGCAATCATTACACACTTCAAACAAATCACATAAATAATACACCTCGTTAAAAAGGGAAAAAGGAGGGAAAAAAACAATAAAAAATACAAAAAGGGGAAAAATACCAAAAAAAGATGCCGCTCCAACTTCACAGGAACTGCCTGTTATTACCAGCGGCTAAAGTGGAATAACCACTTTTTTGGGGGATTTGCAGTTGCTTAGACCACAGAGAGATAATAAACTCCATATTCTCCGGGGCTTTACCCCCACATGTCTGATCCTAATACCGTTCTTATACTTTTATTTTTTACTTAATTTTATATACATTATTTTTCTATAATACTATATATATATATATATATATATATATATATATATATATATATATATATATATATATATATATATCTGCACATATATACCTACATATTTTTTTTCTCCTCCCCTTAGTAATCTACTAAAGGTATCTAAACTAATTTAAGCTGATAAAGAAAATAGCATAGCCCTTGCCAGGAACCTATACCATTATAAAAATCTAATTTATACATTACCCAGCCTGGTTCCCTTTGCCAATATTACTGTCCCTTGTCTTTAGTCCCACATTAAAGGGTCCCATCAAAAAAGAAAACATAATAGCTTCATGCAAATTTTCTTGTTTACAACCAAATGTCCTCTTCCTGCTCCACGTTCTGTTGATTCTATAGCTTGGGTTTCTCCTTAGCTGTTATCGGTGTAGGGTTGGTTTTTCGTGCAGTCGAGTTAATGCTCTGCTCTTCTAGTAAATCCAGCTTCAGGTCAGGGGTACGCATAAAATCCAATGGCCAATCAAGTCTATCTCTGGAAGCTTTAATTTTTTTAAAAAGTTGGCAGTGTCTTTCGGATTGCGAATTATCGCTGTTTTCCCATCTTTAGATACCGTCAGTGAGAAGGGGAATCCCCAGCTATAGAGGATCTTTTTCTCCCTCAATATGTCTGTAAGAGGTTTCAGTGCTTTTTTTTTATGGAGTGTTAACCTTGACAGGTCCTGGAATAATTTAATTGTATTCTCTTCATAAATAATATTGTCCAATTCTTTTGCTTTTTGTAAGATTTCTTTCTTTATATTGAAGCTTTGCAAACAGCACAAAATGTCCCTTGGAAAGTTTAGGGGTACCGTTTTTGGTTTCTGAACCCTATGGGCTCTCTCTATTTGTATGTCCATGGACTTTTCATTGTTTAAGATATTATTGAAGATCTGCTGTAGAAAAGCCTTTATTTCTTCTTTCTGTATTTTCTCCGGTACTCCCCTTACCCTAATATTATTCCTCCTACTCCAATTTTCCTGTTCCTCCAGCTGTCTGTGGAGATCTAGGATAATGTTATCTTGCTGTTGCATCCTTGAGTGTATGGCCTTCTGTTTAGTGTATAATTTACATACACTGCCTTCGATCTCCTTAGTGCACTGAACCATAGCGGCCATATCTTTTTTAATATCCTTTATATCTTCCTTAATGGACATTGTTACTTCCCGCAGCATATCTTTTATGTCTGCTTTTGATGGCAGTTTTGCAATTTGTGAATATAGGTCGTTCTCCCCTTCGCTTTCACTGCCCGACACTGCAGGCTCTCTAATGGGGGCTATCCACCCTCTCTTCTCTTCCTCGTCTTGTCAAAGCCCCTTTTGCCACTCCCTCATGTTCTTTCATTTTCTTTTGAAACATAGGTGCAATGTCCCTTTGTGAGGGCTGCGGACTTCTGGTGCCTATATTTTCCTTTGCCGCATTCTCACGGCTGTGTTTTTGTCGCCCCCCCATATCTAGATTTGGTTAGGGCTAGGATCAGACTGTGGGTGCCTTGAGCTCAGACAGCGTTGTTAGCCCCAAGTAGTTTAAATTGGAGGTGCTTACCCTCCCTGTAGTTGCCTCCGATCTTCTTTTGGGGCTCTGATGCTGGATTGCTGTTCACGATGGTGTGCCGCTTGGCCCCGATCCGGCCTCCTCTCCAACTGCCGCAGCAGCATCTCCCTCTCAAGCGTCCCAGTGGCTCCCGCCCTCTGATCTCTCCTAGGGACATGGGGCACTCTCTGGTGCCTCTAGGGTATGTATTTTGCCTACTTTTCTGGCTATAGACCCCCGGAAGAGCCAGGAGTCACATCTTCCCTGCAGCCTAGTTAGCCACACCCTGTTGTGTGTTCTATGAACATGCTCTGAGAATTGTAGTAACTTCTCTTTTGTACCCTTCCAAACAAAGAAAATATCATCCACATAACGACAGTACCAAAAAACTAGTACTGTGAGAACATCTAATTTTGTAAAATAATTTTTTCTTCAAAATTATACATAAAAATATTTGCATAGTAAGGTGCCATATTTGCACCCATGCTGGTACCTTGCTTCTGTAGAAAAAAACTGAGTACTATCTGCAGCAGTAAACATAAAAATGAGACAAAATGAGGTTCATGTGGATAGTTTCTATGTAGATGTTGTTCAGCTGCATCAAGGCCCTCACTATGGGGTATACCAATATAAAGGTTAAAAAGATCCATGGTACAAGTAGAATTTCCTCCCTTTCCAATAATGTAATATGTGAGATTTTATTTAAAAAATCTGTAGTGTCGTGTAGACATGTTGGGAGTTCTTGAACTATTGGCCCCAAATAATTATCGACAAATATGGCTAATGGTTGGAGGAGGGAATCATTACCAGACATGATCAGTCTGCCCGGGGGTTCTGTAGTTTCTTAGGGATACTAGACATATGTGACCTTTGGATCGCATTACTCCTATCAAAAAACCATGTTTTTAACCTTAATATTAGCATAAATTTGAAAAAGTCCACCTGGAAATCAAATAGTCCTACATTATGTGTTGGAACAAATGTAAGCCCCTTATTCAGTACTTTATGTTCAATGTCAGTCAATTTCCTTGAAGAAATATTATGCACATGGTTCTCACCTAATCTTTGTGCTTCCTCCGAGCCGTGCGAGATATGCTGGCCGATATGTGGACGATATTTTCTCAGTTTGGAAGGGTACAAAAGAGAGCTCAGAGTATTGAAAGAATACCGTTTGTGAGGAAGTAGATAAAGAAATACTGGCCAATAGTTATGAACGATCCCTCTACATGTAAAATTTTTAAATAATATCCATTGTTTGCATATAACAGAGGAAAGAATGTGGGGGATATTCTAGTGAGGTCAGATATTAAATCCCCAAAAGTTGAGAAACAACAGTTTCTAGGGAAGCCTGTTATAGGGACTTACCCTTGCTTATCCTGCCAAAACTGCAATAGTATCATTAAAGGAGAAACAGTGTTACATCTGACACAAGGAACCCAAATTATATTACAAGGCTACCACACATGTATGTCGAAAAATGTGGTGTACTATTTGAAATGCCCATGTGGCAAAGGGTATGTTGGGAAAACCAATAGGATAGTGCAGATAAGATTAAATGAGCATCGGAGTGCAATCCACAATCAAAAGTGACATCCATTGGCCAGCATTGTACAAATGAGATGTCCTTCTCTGTATCCTAGTCAGTGAGTAATTATTGGCTAAAAACATATGTATGTTTGCATATAAGTCCTAGTGTTCTAGGTACTGAGGAAGGGACAGGTGTTCCCGAAACATTCGATTGTAACTGCAGTGTCTGGCAGCACTATGGAATAAATTCAGATCACCCCTGTTGCAGCATACTAAGGTATTGGTGTTTTTTTCTACATTTGAATTGTGAAAATTTCTATGCACGTTTTTCATTTGGGGTCTGTATATAACACACACTTCGGTAAATCTATACATATTGTGCATCAAAGTATTCTGTAGACCTCTGGCGTTCATATTTAAGGTAGTTTCCTTTTGTATGTAAAACATAGTGTGAAATAAATGTGTTTAATTGCAAAATGTGTACATACGTGTACACAATAGAACGACAGACAAAACGATTTGCTTCCACAGAGCGCAGAGAATTTTTTTGACCATGCTCAGTTTTGTGACCACACTCCCTAATTACCATGTTCATTTTACAAAATCTGCCAGGTTATGTAAGTTTGAGCACATTTCTGTGGTTTTTATGTGTTATCACAGTTTTGCTAATGAAGGTGAATTGCTGCAAACAAGTTTCCCTAAGAGACCTGTTTATCTTAAATTGTAACAATAGTTCTTTAGCTTATCATAAATTGTTACAAAAGTATCTACTGTAAATCCATCTGGCACATATTCTGGGCTGCTGCCAAAAGCCAATTAAGTTAGAAACTTTGTATCCTTTTCTGGCTCTTCAGTGCAGGAGATCAAAGAGAAAGTCAGGATATTTCAGTAACAATCCAGGACTGCGGGCTGAGCTGTCAAAATTGGGACTGTCCTTCGAAAAACAGGACAGTTGGGAGGTATGTTTTTAGGAGAATTCAGAAATGTAATAAATTCAGCTGAGTTTAGGAAAGCATTGCATTTTGGTGTAGAAGGAAGTATTTACCAGGCCCAGACTGTCAATCTGTGGGTTCTGGCAAAGGCCAGAGGGGCTGCTGTAAGTTGCCATAGCCAGTCACTATTTATTGGGTTGCTGGGGGCTGCTTGGGCCTCTGTGTACTTGGAATGCCATGGCCTATTGTGAATCCCAGTGCAGACCTGGTATTACCTTTGTTGGATATGTGTACTTTCCAAAAATATATGGTTTACTTGCACTATGCTATTCTGTCTTGCAGGAGTTGCATATTTTTGCACTTGCAATTTCTGTTGTCTGGTACATCTATGTTGTGTGTAGCACCATGGTCCTAGTTGAACGTTGTTTTGTTTCACTGTGTACTGTACAAATGTATATGGATGAAATTACAATAAACTCATTCTTGACTCTTGACTTGTGGTTTGGTAAAGTGCCAAAGCTGCTTTTTCATTAGGCTACATTGACAAGTAACTGACCATCGCTAATCACCTACTCAAATACATTTTATTTAAAGCTTGGTACAGAACATTATCCTCATTAAGCAATTTGCCAAGGTCAATTGTAGGCTGATGCTAGGCAAAACCCCAAAAGGGTTCTGTATTGGGGAAAAAAAACAAATTGATGCAAAGGCAAGCTATGGGCAAAGTACGGGCAAGGCATACGCAAGATAAGGGCAAGGTGCTAGATGGGGAACCCCCGGCCCAAAGTAGATACCTGGGTAGTGTAGAAGGGCAACCCCTGTGAGAAAAAGGGGCAGCCAAAGGGAGCCCTTTATAGCAAAGATTACTGCAACAGGCATTTTTTTCAGCAAGAGCACTGCATTCCATCACAGGCAGGTTAGCATCAGCCCCGTCTTTGCAATGAACCTATGGGCAGACAGCTTTCCCTTCCATCACTCCAACTGTCCACTATCTGACTGACTTGAGCCACCACCACCACCTGGAGCGATGAGCTTTTGGCGCAGGTAGGAATTGTGATTTATCCTCACTTTTTGAGTCATTTTGCCCTTATATCTCTCTAGTGACTTCTATTGGTCTATCAAGTATTCCTAAAGCACCAAGTTTTCATTGGTTCATTCGGTATTCTGCTCGTGCTGAGTTTTCATTGGTCATCCGGAACCACTACCTGGCAGAAATCGGCTCTGTGGAGCAGTGGCTAAAGTGCCTGGTGACCACTGGTGGAGTCCCTAATTCAAATCCCGGGTGGATGGTTACTCTGACCTTATAGTATAGGCAAAGAATAGCCTGTGAGGCAGGGTTATCTGCTCAAGTGATTTTAATTATTTGCACAACATGTTTCGAGCCCAGGTGGGTACTTTTGGCAGTTGCCTTTTTTTTTCCATTACATCAATGAGTAACTGATGTTTACGACTACAGCTAAAGCGCTGCCTTTCTGATTGTGTAGACCTGAGTTTAAATCCAGGGCGGATGATTTCCTGGACATTTCTGGGTTTTTTTATGCCTGTACAGAGCAGTGACTGCTACTTTGGAGTCACCAAAACCCCCCACCTTAGCAATCCCATCGACTGACCTAGGGGCAGACAGTTTGCCCCTAGGTCAGTCTATTCAGTTCAGAAATTCGGTTGTTACGATCATCCGGAACTGAGCCCTGGCAAGATTCAGCTCTGTGACATGGTGGCTAAAGCGCCGGTTGTCAAACACCAGGTCTTCAAACCCTGTCTTCAACCCACAAAGGTGGATGATTTCCAATACCTTGCCTGGTTTCTTCCCCCAAATGGCCTGTGTTTGAGCCTGTGTGGAAGTTGCCTGTTTATTTTTTTTTCAGGCTGCATTAATGAGTAACTGATATTTACAATTTGGTAAAGTACCACAAGCTTCCTTTGCTAATGAGCTTCTCAAATGTTTTTGTTTCAAGCTATCTATAGAAACCTGTCTTTGTTAAACAATTGACTAAGGTTCACTGCGAGCTGATGCAAGGCATGCCCCAAAAAGAGCAGGGGGTTCTTACCGGCAACCACATGACCATTCGGGAGCCCCCAATTCTCAAGGTAAACAGGGTTAATATTGACTGTTTTGGGTGGAAAATGGACTGCCGGTACTGGCAGGCAATGAATCAGCCCAAGAGGACATTGGTTTGTTATGGTCATCTGGAACTGCACCCTACATGAACCATCCTGGTGGCTCAGCTGCTAAACTGCTTGCTCTTTCCCAGAGGAGTCTGGAGTTCAAATCCTGGTGTGGAACTTTGAAGATTCTTCAGGCTGCATTCAAGAGTGACTGCTACTTTAGATTAAGCAAAAACTGTCCTCCTTGCAGGTCAATTCTATGGAGCATGCAGCAAATTGCCTGGTTTCTTCCCCAAATGGCCTGGGTTCGAGCCTGTGCGTTAGTTGGTGAATTTTTTTTTTGAGTTGCATTAATGAGTAACTGATATCTAGGATTCAGTAAAGCGCCGAAAGCTACCTTTCCTAATCAGCTTCTCAAATGTTTTTTTTCAAGCTATCTTCAGAAGCCTGTCTTTGTTAAACAATTGACAAAGGTCCACTGCGAGCTGATGCAAGGCATGTCCCAAGAAAAGCAGGGGGCATCTTACAGGTAAACCCTGTAAGAAAAAGGGGCAATTCCCTTTTAAACAATGGGTTCTGCCAACAGCCATTTTTTTAGCTAGGACGCTGCTTTCCATCATAAGCAGGTTAGCGCCAGCCACTTCTTTGCAATCAACCACGGAGCAGACAGCTTTTCCTTCCATCACTCCAACATCTGAGCTTTTGGCACAGATAGGCATTGTGATTTGTCTCCAAACCTTGATAGGCAGCTTTCCATCCAGTCCATCCAGTAATGGCACAAGGTTTCCGGCACAGGCAGGAATCAATCTCACGACCTTCGGTATCATAGGCTCGTGCCTTAACCATTTGGCTATTGAGGTAAATCGCTCGTTGTTTTCCAGAGAAGACCTGAGTTCAAATCCCACTGTGGACATACTCGCCAACCTGTGTGGGTTGTCCTTTTCTTCAGGCTGCATTCAAGAGTGATTGCTATTTTAGGACATTGGGTTATTATGGTCATCTGGAACTGTTCCACAGAGGAACCATCTCGGTGGCTCAGCGGCTAAATCGTCCATTGTTTCCCAGAGGAGACCCGAGTTCAAATCTTAGTGTGGATATTTTTCCTGACCTTTGAGGCTTATCATTTTCTTCAGGCTGCATTCAAGAATGACTGCTACTTTAGAGTCAGAAAAAAAACAGGCTCCCCACATGTCTGTTTTATTACACATGCCGCAAATTGCCTGTTTTCTTCCTCCAAATGGCCTTGGTTTGAGCCTGTGCAGAAGTTGACAATTGTTAAATAATTGACCTAGGGCTACTGCGAGCTGATGCAAGGCATGCCCCAAGAAGGCCAGGTGGCATCTTACAGGTAACCCCTGTAAGAAAAAGGGGCAGTACCATTTTAAACAATAGGTACTGCCAACTGCCATTTTTTTTGGCACAAAGTTTCCAGCACAGGCGGGAATAGATCTCATGACCTTCGGTATCGTAGGCATGCGCCTTAAATCGGTATCGTAGGCACGCGCCTTAACCATTTGGCTATTGAGGAGGACCCCTTTTGTAAGGTAACTTGGGTTCGTATTGACTCTGTTAGGCGGAAGATGGACTGCCGGTTCTGCCAGTCAATGAAGAATCCCGAGAGGACATTGGGTTGTTATGGTCATCTGGAACAGCTTTTCACAAGAACCATCCTTGTGGCACAGTTGGTAAAGCGCTGTTTGTTTCCCTGAGGAGTCCAGGGTTCAAATCCCAGTGTTGATACTTTCCTGGAACTTTGAGGGTTGACATTTTCTTCAGGCTGCATTCAAGTTTGACTGCTTCTTTAGGACATTGGGTTGTTCTGGTCATCTGGAATTGTTCCACACAGGAACCATCTCGGTGGCTCAGCGGCTAAATCGCCCGTTGTTTCCCCGAGGAGACCCGATTTCAATCCCGGTGTGGATAATTTCCCTGACCTGTGTGGGTTGTCATTTTCTTCAAGCTGCATTCAAGAGTGACTGCTATTTTAGGACATTGGGTTATTATGGTCATCTGGAACTATTCCACACAAGAATCCTGTCGGTGGCTCAGCAGCTAAATCGCTCATTGTTTCCATGAGGAAACCCTAGTTCAAATCCTGGTGTGGATACTTTCCCCAACCTTTGAGGCTTATCAATTTTTTCAGGCTGCATTCAAGAGTGACTGCTATTTTAGGACATTGGGTTATTATGGTCATCTTGAACTATTCCACACAGGAATCATCTCGGTGGCTCAGCAGCTAAAACGCTCGTTGTTTCCCTGAGAAGACCCGAATTCAGATCTAAGTGTGGATATATTCCCTGACCTTTGAGGCTTGTCATTTTCTTCAGGCTGCATTCAAGAATGACTGCTACTTTAGAGTCAGAAAAAAACCAGGCTCCCCACATGTCTGTTTTATGACACATGCAGCAAATTGCCTGGTTTCTTCCCCCAAATGGCCTTGGTTTGAGCCTGTGCGGAAGATGACAATTGTTAAATAATTGACCAAGGTCCACTGCGAGCTGATGCAAGGCATGACCCAAGAAGGGCAGGGGACATCTTACAGGTAACCCCTGTAAGAAAAAGGGGCAGTACCCTTTTAAACAATAGGTACTGCCAACAGCCATCTTTTTTTGCAAGGACGCTGCTTTCCATCACAGGCAGGTTAGCGCCAGCCCTCTCTTTGCAATCAACCTAGGAGTAGACAGCTTACTCTTCCATCACTCCAACTGTCCACCATCTGAGCTTTTCGCACAGGTAGGCATTGTGATTTGTCTCCACCTCTTGATATGCAGCTTTCCATCCAGTCCATCCAGTCCATCCAGTCCATCCAGTCCATCCAGTCCATCCAGTCCATCCAGTCCATCCAGTCCATCCAGTCCATCCAGTCCATCCAGTCCATCCAGTCCATCCAGTCCATCCAGTCCATCCAGTCCATCCAGTCCATCCAGTCCATCCAGTCCATCCAGTCCATCCAGTCCATCCAGTCCATCCAGTCCATCCAGTCCATCCAGTCCATCCAGTCCATCCAGTCCATCCAGTCCATCCAGTCCATCCAGTCCATCCAGTCCATCCAGTCCATCCAGTCCATCCAGTCCATCCAGTCCTGGCACGAAGTTTCCGGCACAGGCGGGAATCGATCTCACGACCTTCGGTATCGTAGGCATGCGCCTTAACCATTTGGCTATTGAGGAGGACCCCTTTTGTAAGGTAACTTGGGTTCGTATTGACTTTGTTAGGCAGAAGATGGACTGCCGGTACTGCCAGTCAATGAAGAGGCCCGAGAGGACATTGGGTTGTTATGGTCATCTGGAACTGCTCTTCACCTGAACCATCCTTGTGGCACAGTTGGTAAAGCGCTGGTTGTTTCCCCGAGGAGTCCAGGGTTCAAATCCCAGTGTGGATACTTTCCTGGAACTTTGAGGGTTGACATTTTCTTCAGGCTGCATTCAAGTTTGACTGCTACTTTAGGACAATGGGTTTTTCTGGTCATCTGGAATTGATCCACACAAGAACCATCTCGGTGGCTCATCGGCTAAATCGCCCGTTGTTTCCCCCGAAGAGACTCGGGTTCAAATCCTGGTGTGGATAATTTCCCCGACCAGTGTGGGTTGTCATTTTCTTCAAGCTGCATTCAAGAGTGACTGCTATTTTAGGACATTGGGTTATTATGGTCATCTTGAACTGTTCCACACAGGAATCCTGTCGGTGGCTCAGCAGCTAAATCGCTCATTGTTTCCATGAGGAAACCCGAGTTCAAATCCCGGTGTGGATATTTTCCCCGACCTTTGAGGCTTGTCATTTTCTTCAGGCTGCATTCAAGAGTGACTGCTACTTTACGACTTTGGGTTGTTATGGTCATCTGGAACTGCTCCACACAGGAACCATCTCGGTGGCTCAGCGGCTAAATCGCCTGTTGTTTCCCCGAGGAGACCCGAGTTCAAATCCTGGTGTGGATAATTTCCCCGACTTGTATGGGTTGTCATATTCTTCAAGCTGCATTTAAGAGTGACTGCTATTTTAGGACATTGGGTTATTATGGTCATCTGGAACTGTTCCACACAGGCATCATCTCGTTGGCTCAGCAGCTAAATCGCTCGTTGTTTCCCTGATGAGACCCGAATTCAGATCTCAGTGTGGATATATTCCCTGACCTTTGAGGCTTGTCATTTTCTTCAGGCTGCATTCAAGAATGACTGCTACTTTAGAGTCAGAAAAAAAACAGGCTCCCCACATGTCTGTTTTATGACACATGCAGCAAATTGCCTGGTTTCTTCCCCCAAATGGCCTTGGTTTGAGCCTGTGCGGAAGTTGACAATTGTTAAATAATTGACCAAGGTCCACTGCGAGCTGATGCAAGGCATGCCCCAAGAAGGGCAGGGGACATCTTACAGGTAACCCCTGTAAGAAAAAGGGGCAGTACCCTTTTAAACAATAGGTACGGCCAACAGCCATTTTTTTTGCAAGGACGCTGCTTTCCATCACAGGCAGGTTAGCGCCAGCCCTCTCTTTGCAATCAACCTAGGAGTAGACAGCTTACCCTTCCATCACTCCAACTGTCCACCATCTGAGCTTTTGGCACAGGTAGGCATTGTGATTTGTTTCCACCTCTTGATAGGCAGCTTTCCATCCAGTCCATCCAGTCCATCCAGTCCATCCAGTCCATCCAGTCCATCCAGTCCATCCAGTCCATCCAGTCCATCCAGTCCATCCAGTCCATCCAGTCCATCCAGTCCTGGCACGAAGTTTCCGGCACAGGCGGGAATCGATCTCACGACCTTCGGTATCGTAGGCATGCGCCTTAACCATTTGGCTATTGAGGAGGACCCTTTTTGTAAGGTAACTTGGGTTCGTATTGACTTTGTTAGGCAGAAGATGGACTGCCGGTACTGCCAGTCAATGAAGAGGCCCGAGAGGACATTGGGTTGTTATGGTCATCTGGAACTGCTCTTCACCTGAACCATCCTTGTGGCACAGTTGGTAAAGCGCTGGTTGTTTCCCCGAGGAGTCCAGGGTTCAAATCCCAGTGTGGATACTTTCCTGGAACTTTGAGGGTTGACATTTTCTTCAGGCTGCATTCAAGTTTGACTGCTACTTTAGGACAATGGGTTTTTCTGGTCATCTGGAATTGATCCACACAAGAACCATCTCGGTGGCTCATCGGCTGAATCGCCCGTTGTTTCCCCCGAAGAGACTCGGGTTCAAATCCGGGTGTGGATAATTTCCCCGACCAGTGTGGGTTGTCATTTTCTTCAAGCTGCATTCAAGAGTGACTGCTATTTTAGGACATTGGGTTATTATGGTCATCTTGAACTGTTCCACACAGGAATCCTGTCGGTGGCTCAGCAGCTAAATCGCTCATTGTTTCCATGAGGAAACTGAGTTCAAATCCCGGTGTGGATATTTTCCCCGACCTTTGAGGCTTGTCATTTTCTTCAGGCTGCATTCAAGAGTGACTGCTACTTTACGACTTTGGGTTGTTATGGTCATCTGGAACTGCTCCACACAGGAACCATCTCGGTGGCTCAGCGGCTAAATCGCCTGTTGTTTCCCCGAGGAGACCCGAGTTCAAATCCCGGTGTGGATAATTTCCCCGACTTGTATGGGTTGTCATATTCTTCAAGCTGCATTTAAGAGTGACTGCTATTTTAGGACATTGGGTTATTATGGTCATCTGGAACTGTTCCACACAGGAATCATCTCGGTGGCTCAGCAGCTAAATCGCTCGTTGTTTCCCTGATGAGACCCGAATTCAGATCTCAGTGTGGATATATTCCCTGACCTTTGAGGCTTGTCATTTTCTTCAGGCTGCATTCAAGAATGACTGCTACTTTAGAGTCAGAAAAAAACCAGGCTCCCCACATGTCTGTTTTATGACACATGCAGCAAATTGCCTGGTTTCTTCCCCCAAATGGCCTTGGTTTGAGCCTGTGCGGAAGTTGACAATTGTTAAATAATTGACCAAGGTCCACTGCGAGCTGATGCAAGGCATGCCCCAAGAAGGGCAGGGGACATCTTACAGGTAACCCCTGTAAGAAAAAGGGGCAGTACCCTTTTAAACAATAGGTTCGGCCAACAGCCATTTTTTTTGCAAGGACACTGCTTTCCATCACAGGCAGGTTAGCGCCAGCCCTCTCTTTGCAATCAACCTAGGAGTAGACAGCTTACCCTTCCATCACTCCAACTGTCCACCATCTGAGCTTTTGGCACAGGTAGGCATTGTGATTTGTCTCCACCTCTTGATAGGCAGCTTTCCATCCAGTCCATCCAGTCCATCCAGTCCAATCCAGTCCCATCCAGTCCCATCCAGTCCATCCACGAAGTTTCCGGCACAGGCGGGAATCGATCTCACGACCTTCGGTATTGTAGGCATGCGCCTTAACCATTTGGCTATTGAGGAGGACCCCTTTTGTAAGGTAACTTGGGTTCGTATTGACTTTGTTAGGCAGAAGATGGACTGCCGGTACTGCCAGTCAATGAAGAGGCCCGAGAGGACATTGGGTTGTTATGGTCATCTGGAACTGCTCTTCACCTGAACCATCCTTGTGGCACAGTTGGTAAAGCGCTTGTTGTTTCCCCGAGGAGTCCAGGGTTCAAATCCCAGTGTGGATACTTTCCTGGAACTTTGAGGGTTGACATTTTCTTCAGGCTGCATTCAAGTTTGACTGCTACTTTAGGACAATGGGTTTTTCTGGTCATCTGGAATTGATCCACGCAAGAACCATCTCGGTGGCTCATCGGCTAAATCGCCCATTGTTTCCCCCGAAGAGACCCGGGTTCAAATCCGTGTGTGGATAATTTCCCCGACCAGTGTGGGTTGTCATTTTCTTCAAGCTGCATTCAAGAGTGACTGCTATTTTAGGACATTGGGTTATTATGGTCATCTTGAACTGTTCCACACAGGAATCCTGTCGGTGGCTCAGCAGCTAAATCGCTCATTGTTTCCATGAGGAAACCCGAGTTCAAATCCCGGTGTGGATATTTTCCCCGACCTTTGAGGCTTGTCATTTTCTTCAGGCTGCATTCAAGAGTGACTGCTACTTTACGACTTTGGGTTGTTATGGTCATCTGGAACTGCTCCACACAGGAACCATCTCGGTGCCTCAGCGGCTAAATCGCCTGTTGTTTCCCTGAGGAGACCCGAGTTCAAATCCCGGTGTGGATAATTTCCCCGACTTGTATGGGTTGTCATATTCTTCAAGCTGCATTTAAGAGTGACTGCTATTTTAGGACATTGGGTTATTATGGTCATCTGGAACTGTTCCACACAGGAATCATCTCGGTGGCTCAGCAGCTAAATCGCTCGTTGTTTCCCTGATGAGACCCGAATTCAGATCTCAGTGTGGATATATTCCCTGACCTTTGAGGCTTGTCATTTTCTTCAGGCTGCATTCAAGAATGACTGCTACTTTAGAGTCAGAAAAAAAACAGGCTCCCCACATGTCTGTTTTATGACTCATGCAGCAAATTGCCTGGTTTCTTCCCCCAAATGGCCTTGGTTTGAGCCTGTGCGGAAGTTGACAATTGTTAAATAATTGACCAAGGTCCACTGCGAGCTGATGCAAGGCATGCCCCAAGAAGGGCAGGGGACATCTTACAGGTAACCCCTGTAAGAAAAAGGGGCAGTACCCTTTTAAACAATAGGTACGGCCAACAGCCATTTTTTTTGCAAGGACGCTGCTTTCCATCACAGGCAGGTTAGCGCCAGCCCTCTCTTTGCAATCAACCTAGGAGTAGACAGCTTACCCTTCCATCACTCCAACTGTCCACCATCTGAGCTTTTGGCACAGGTAGGCATTGTGATTTGTCTCCACCTCTTGATAGGCAGCTTTCCATCCAGTCCATCCAGTCCATCCAGTCCATCCAGTCCATCCAGTCCATCCAGTCCATCCAGTCCATCCAGTCCATCCAGTCCATCCAGTCCATCCAGTCCATCCAGTCCTGGCACGAAGTTTCCGGCACAGGCGGGAATCGATCTCACGACCTTCGGTATCGTAGGCATGCGCCTTAACCATTTGGCTATTGAGGAGGACCCCTTTTGTAAGGTAACTTGGGTTTGTATTGACTTTGTTAGGCAGAAGATGGACTGCCGGTACTGCCAGTCAATGAAGAGGCCCGAGAGGACATTGGGTTGTTATGGTCATCTGGAACTGCTCTTCACCTGAACCATCCTTGTGGCACAGTTGGTAAAGCGCTGGTTGTTTCCCCGAGGAGTCCAGGGTTCAAATCCCAGTGTGTATACTTTCCTGGAACTTTGAGGGTTGACATTTTCTTCAGGCTGCATTCAAGTTTGACTGCTACTTTAGGACAATGGGTTTTTCTGGTCATCTGGAATTGATCCACACAAGAACCATCTCGGTGGCTCATCGGCTAAATCGCCCGTTGTTTCCCCCGAAGAGACCCGGGTTCAAATCCGGGTGTGGATAATTTCCCCGACCAGTGTGGGTTGTCATTTTCTTCAAGCTGCATTCAAGAGTGACTGCTATTTTAGGACATTGGGTTATTATGGTCATCTTGAACTGTTCCACACAGGAATCCTGTCGGTGGCTCAGCAGCTAAATCGCTCATTGTTTCCATGAGGAAACCCGAGTTCAAATCCCGGTGTGGATATTTTCCCCGTCCTTTGAGGCTTGTCATTTTCTTCAGGCTGCATTCAAGAGTGACTGCTACTTTACGACATTGGGTTGTTATGGTCATCTGGAACTGCTCCACACAGGAACCATCTCGGTGGCTCAGCGGCTAAATCGCCTGTTGTTTCCCCGAAGAGACTCGGGTTCAAATCCGGGTGTGGATAATTTCCCCGACCAGTGTGGGTTGTCATTTTCTTCAAGCTGCATTCAAGAGTGACTGCTATTTTAGGACATTGGGTTATTATGGTCATCTTGAACTGTTCCACACAGGAATCATCTCGGTGGCTCAGCAGCTAAATCGCTCGTTGTTTCCCTGATGAGACCCGAATTCAGATCTCAGTGTGGATATATTCCCTGACCTTTGAGGCTTGTCATTTTCTTCAGGCTGCATTCAAGAATGACTGCTACTTTAGAGTCAGAAAAAAAACAGGCTCCCCACATGTCTGTTTTATGACTCATGCAGCAAATTGCCTGGTTTCTTCCCCCAAATGGCCTTGGTTTGAGCCTGTGCGGAAGTTGACAATTGTTAAATAATTGACCAAGGTCCACTGCGAGCTGATGCAAGGCATGCCCCAAGAAGGGCAGGGGACATCTTACAGGTAACCCCTGTAAGAAAAAGGGGCAGTACCCTTTTAAACAATAGGTACGGCCAACAGCCATTTTTTTTGCAAGGACGCTGCTTTCCATCACAGGCAGGTTAGCGCCAGCCCTCTCTTTGCAATCAACCTAGGAGTAGACAGCTTACCCTTCCATCACTCCAACTGTCCACCATCTGAGCTTTTGGCACAGGTAGGCATTGTGATTTGTCTCCACCTCTTGATAGGCAGCTTTCCATCCAGTCCATCCAGTCCATCCAGTCCATCCAGTCCATCCAGTCCATCCAGTCCATCCAGTCCATCCAGTCCATCCAGTCCATCCAGTCCATCCAGTCCATCCAGTCCATCCAGTCCTGGCACGAAGTTTCCGGCACAGGCGGGAATCGATCTCACGACCTTCGGTATCGTAGGCATGCGCCTTAACCATTTGGCTATTGAGGAGGACCCCTTTTGTAAGGTAACTTGGGTTTGTATTGACTTTGTTAGGCAGAAGATGGACTGCCGGTACTGCCAGTCAATGAAGAGGCCCGAGAGGACATTGGGTTGTTATGGTCATCTGGAACTGCTCTTCACCTGAACCATCCTTGTGGCACAGTTGGTAAAGCGCTGGTTGTTTCCCCGAGGAGTCCAGGGTTCAAATCCCAGTGTGTATACTTTCCTGGAACTTTGAGGGTTGACATTTTCTTCAGGCTGCATTCAAGTTTGACTGCTACTTTAGGACAATGGGTTTTTCTGGTCATCTGGAATTGATCCACACAAGAACCATCTCGGTGGCTCATCGGCTAAATCGCCCGTTGTTTCCCCCGAAGAGACCCGGGTTCAAATCCGGGTGTGGATAATTTCCCCGACCAGTGTGGGTTGTCATTTTCTTCAAGCTGCATTCAAGAGTGACTGCTATTTTAGGACATTGGGTTATTATGGTCATCTTGAACTGTTCCACACAGGAATCCTGTCGGTGGCTCAGCAGCTAAATCGCTCATTGTTTCCATGAGGAAACCCGAGTTCAAATCCCGGTGTGGATATTTTCCCCGACCTTTGAGGCTTGTCATTTTCTTCAGGCTGCATTCAAGAGTGACTGCTACTTTACGACATTGGGTTGTTATGGTCATCTGGAACTGCTCCACACAGGAACCATCTCGGTGGCTCAGCGGCTAAATCGCCTGTTGTTTCCCCGAAGAGACTCGGGTTCAAATCCGGGTGTGGATAATTTCCCCGACCAGTGTGGGTTGTCATTTTCTTCAAGCTGCATTCAAGAGTGACTGCTATTTTAGGACATTGGGTTATTATGGTCATCTTGAACTGTTCCACACAGGAATCATCTCGGTGGCTCAGCAGCTAAATCGCTCGTTGTTTCCCTGATGAGACCCGAATTCAGATCTCAGTGTGGATATATTCCCTGACCTTTGAGGCTTGTCATTTTCTTCAGGCTGCATTCAAGAATGACTGCTACTTTAGAGTCAGAAAAATACCAGGCTCCCCACATGTCTGTTTTATGACACATGCAGCAAATTGCCTGGTTTCTTCCCCCAAATGGCCTTGGTTTGAGCCTGTGCGGAAGTTGACAATTGTTAAATAATTGACCAAGGTCCACTGCGAGCTGATGATGCAAGGCATGCCCCAAGAAGGGCAGGGGACATCTTACAGGTAACCCCTGTAAGAAAAAGGGGCAGTACCCTTTTAAACAATAGGTACGGCCAACAGCCATTTTTTTTGCAAGGACGCTGCTTTCCATCACAGGCAGGTTAGCGCCAGCCCTCTCTTTGCAATCAACCTAGGAGTAGACAGCTTACCCTTCCATCACTCCAACTGTCCACCATCTGAGCTTTTGGCACAGGTAGGCATTGTGATTTGTCTCCACCTCTTGATAGGCAGCTTTCCATCCAGTCCATCCAGTCCATCCAGTCCATCCAGTCCATCCAGTCCATCCAGTCCATCCAGTCCATCCAGTCCATCCAGTCCATCCAGTCCATCCAGTCCATCCAGTCCATCCAGTCCATCCAGTCCATCCAGTCCATCCAGTCCATCCAGTCCATCCAGTCCATCCAGTCCATCCAGTCCATCCAGTCCATCCAGTCCATCCAGTCCATCCAGTCCATCCAGTCCTGGCACGAAGTTTCCGGCACAGGCGGGAATCGATCTCACGACCTTCGGTATCGTAGGCATGCGCCTTAACCATTTGGCTATTGAGGAGGACCCCTTTTGTAAGGTAACTTGGGTTCGTATTGACTTTGTTAGGCAGAAGATGGACTGCCGGTACTGCCAGTCAATGAAGAGGCCCGAGAGGACATTTGGTTGTTATGGTCATCTGGAACTGCTCTTCACCTGAACCATCCTTGTGGCACAGTTGGTAAAGCGCTGGTTGTTTCCCCGAGGAGTCCAGGGTTCAAATCCCAGTGTGGATACTTTCCTGGAACTTTGAGGGTTGACATTTTCTTCAGGCTGCATTCAAGTTTGACTGCTACTTTAGGACAATGGGTTTTTCTGGTCATCTGGAATTGATCCACACAAGAACCATCTCGGTGGCTCATCGGCTAAATCGCCCGTTGTTTCCCCCGAAGAGACTCGGGTTCAAATCCGGGTGTGGATAATTTCCCCGACCAGTGTGGGTTGTCATTTTCTTCAAGCTGCATTCAAGAGTGACTGCTATTTTAGGACATTGGGTTATTATGGTCATCTTGAACTGTTCCACACAGGAATCCTGTCGGTGGCTCAGCAGCTAAATCGCTCATTGTTTCCATGAGGAAACCCGAGTTCAAATCCAGGTGTGGATATTTTCCCCGACCTTTGAGGCTTGTCATTTTCTTCAGGCTGCATTCAAGAGTGACTGCTACTTTACGACTTTGGGTTGTTATGGTCATCTGGAACTGCTCCACACAGGAACCATCTCGGTGGCTCAGCGGCTAAATCGCCTGTTGTTTCCCCGAGGAGACCCGAGTTCAAATCCCGGTGTGGATAATTTCCCCGACTTGTATGGGTTGTCATATTCTTCAAGCTGCATTTAAGAGTGACTGCTATTTTAGGACATTGGGTTATTATGGTCATCTGGAACTGTTCCACACAGGAATCATCTCGGTGGCTCAGCAGCTAAATCGCTCGTTGTTTCCCTGATGAGACCCGAATTCAGATCTCAGTGTGGATATATTCCCTGACCTTTGAGGCTTGTCATTTTCTTCAGGCTGCATTCAAGAATGACTGCTACTTTAGAGTCAGAAAAAAACCAGGCTCCCCACATGTCTGTTTTATGACACATGCAGCAAATTGCCTGGTTTCTTCCCCCAAATGGCCTTGGTTTGAGCCTGTGCGGAAGTTGACAATTGTTAAATAATTGACCAAGGTCCACTGCGAGCTGATGCAAGGCATGCCCCAAGAAGGGCAGGGGACATCTTACAGGTAACCCCTGTAAGAAAAAGGGGCAGTACCCTTTTAAACAATAGGTACGGCCAACAGCCATTTTTTTTGCAAGGACGCTGCTTTCCATCACAGGCAGGTTAGCGCCAGCCCTCTCTTTGCAATCAACCTAGGAGTAGACAGCTTACCCTTCCATCACTCCAACTGTCCACCATCTGAGCTTTTGGCACAGGTAGGCATTGTGATTTGTCTCCACCTCTTGATAGGCAGCTTTCCATCCAGTCCATCCAGTCCATCCAGTCCATCCAGTCCATCCAGTCCATCCAGTCCATCCAGTCCATCCAGTCCATCCAGTCCATCCAGTCCATCCAGTCCATCCAGTCCATCCAGTCCATCCAGTCCATCCAGTCCATCCAGTCCATCCAGTCCATCCACGAAGTTTCCGGCACAGGCGGGAATCGATCTCACGACCTTCGGTATCGTAGGCATGCGCCTTAACCATTTGGCTATTGAGGAGGACCCCTTTTGTAAGGTAACTTGGGTTCGTATTGACTTTGTTAGGCAGAAGATGGACTGCCGGTACTGCCAGTCAATGAAGAGGCCCGAGAGGACATTGGGTTGTTATGGTCATCTGGAACTGCTCTTCACCTGAACCATCCTTGTGGCACAGTTGGTAAAGCGCTGGTTGTTTCCCTGAGGAGTCCAGGGTTCAAATCCCAGTGTGGATACTTTCCTGGAACTTTGAGGGTTGACATTTTCTTCAGGCTGCATTCAAGTTTGACTGCTACTTTAGGACAATGGGTTTTTCTGGTCATCTGGAATTGATCCACACAAGAACCATCTCGGTGGCTCATCGGCTAAATCGCCCGTTGTTTCCCCCAAAGAGACCCGGGTTCAAATCCGGGTGTGGATAATTTCCCCGACCAGTGTGGGTTGTCATTTTCTTCAAGCTGCATTCAAGAGTGACTGCTATTTTAGGACATTGGGTTATTATGGTCATCTTGAACTGTTCCACACAGGAATCCTGTCGGTGGCTCAGCAGCTAAATCGCTCATTGTTTCCATGAGGAAACCCGAGTTCAAATCCCGGTGTGGATATTTTCCCCGACCTTTGAGGCTTGTCATTTTCTTCAGGCTGCATTCAAGAGTGACTGCTACTTTACGACTTTGGGTTGTTATGGTCATCTGGAACTGCTCCACACAGGAACCATCTCGGTGGCTCAGCGGCTAAATCGCCTGTTGTTTCCCCGAGGAGACCCGAGTTCAAATCCCGGTGTGGATAATTTCCCCGACTTGTGTGGGTTGTCATATTCTTCAAGCTGCATTTAAGAGTGACTGCTATTTTAGGACATTGGGTTATTATGGTCATCTGGAACTGTTCCACACAGGAATCATCTCGGTGGCTCAGCAGCTAAATCGCTCGTTGTTTCCCTGATGAGACCCGAATTCAGATCTCAGTGTGGATATATTCCCTGACCTTTGAGGCTTGTCATTTTCTTCAGGCTGCATTCAAGAATGACTGCTACTTTAGAGTCAGAAAAAAACCAGGCTCCCCACATGTCTGTTTTATGACACATGCAGCAAATTGCCTGGTTTCTTCCCCCAAATGGCCTTGGTTTGAGCCTGTGCGGAAGTTGACAATTGTTAAATAATTGACCAAGGTCCACTGCGAGCTGATGCAAGGCATGCCCCAAGAAGGGCAGGGGACATCTTACAGGTAACCCCTGTAAGAAAAAGGGGCAGTACCCTTTTAAACAATAGGTACGGCCAACAGCCATTTTTTTTGCAAGGACGCTGCTTTCCATCACAGGCAGGTTAGCGCCAGCCCTCTCTTTGCAATCAACCTAGGAGTAGACAGCTTACCCTTCCATCACTCCAACTGTCCACCATCTGAGCTTTTGGCACAGGTAGGCATTGTGATTTGTCTCCACCTCTTGATAGGCAGCTTTCCATCCAGTCCATCCAGTCCATCCAGTCCATCCAGTCCATCCAGTCCATCCAGTCCATCCAGTCCATCCAGTCCATCCAGTCCATCCAGTCCATCCAGTCCTGCCACGAAGTTTCCGGCACAGGCGGGAATCGATCTCACGACCTTCGGTATCGTAGGCATGCGCCTTAACCATTTGGCTATTGAGGAGGACCCCTTTTGTAAGGTAACTTGGGTTCGTTTTGACTCTGTTAGGCAGAAGATGGACTGCCGGTACTGCCAGTCAATGAAGAGGCCCGAGAGGACATTGGGTTGTTATGGTCATCTGGAACTGCTCTTCACCTGAACCATCCTTGTGGCACAGTTGGTAAAGCGCTGGTTGTTTCCCCGAGGAGTCCAGGGTTCAAATCCCAGTGTGGATACTTTCCTGGAACTTTGAGGGTTGACATTTTCTTCAGGCTGCATTCAAGTTTGACTGCTACTTTAGGACAATGGGTTTTTCTGGTCATCTGGAATTGATCCACACAAGAACCATCTCGGTTGCTCATCGGCTAAATCGCCTGTTGTTTCCCTGAGGAGACCCGAGTTCAAATCCCGGTGTGGATAATTTCCCCGACTTGTATGGGTTGTCATATTCTTCAAGCTGCATTTAAGAGTGACTGCTATTTTAGGACATTGGGTTATTATGGTCATCTGGAACTGTTCCACACAGGAATCCTGTCGGTGGCTCAGCAGCTAAATCGCTCATTGTTTCCACGAGGAAACCCGAATTCAGATCTCAGTGTGGATATATTCCCTGACCTTTGACTCATTTTCTTCAGGCTGCATTCAAGAATGACTGCTACTTTAGAGTCAGAAAAAAAACAGGCTCCCCACATGTCTGTTTTATGACACATGCAGCAAATTGCCTGGTTTCTTCCCCCAAATGGCCTTGGTTTGAGCCTGTGCGGAAGTTGACAATTGTTAAATAATTGACCAAGGTCCACTGCGAGCTGATGCAAGGCATGCCCCAAGAAGGGCAGGGGACATCTTACAGGTAACCCCTGTAAGAAAAAGGGGCAGTACCCTTTTAAACAATAGGTACGGCCAACAGCCATTTTTTTTGCAAGGACGCTGCTTTCCATCACAGGCAGGTTAGCGCCAGCCCTCTCTTTGCAATTAACCTAGGAGTAGACAGCTTACCCTTCCATCACTCCAACTGTCCACCATCTGAGCTTTTGGCACAGGTAGGCATTGTGATTTGTCTCCACCTCTTGATAGGCAGCTTTCCATCCAGTCCATCCAGTCCATCCAGTCCATCCAGTCCATCCAGTCCATCCAGTCCATCCAGTCCATCCAGTCCATCCAGTCCATCCAGTCCATCCAGTCCATCCAGTCCATCCAGTCCATCCAGTCCATCCAGTCCTGGCACGAAGTTTCCGGTAACTTGGGTTCGTATTGACTTTGTTAGGCAGAAGATGGACTGCCGGTACTGCCAGTCAATGAAGAGGCCCGAGAGGACATTGGGTTGTTATGGTCATCTGGAACTGCTCTTCACCTGAACCATCCTTGTGGCACAGTTGGTAAAGCGCTGGTTGTTTCCCCGAGGAGTCCAGGGTTCAAATCCCAGTGTGGATACTTTCCTGGAACTTTGAGGGTTGACATTTTCTTCAGGCTGCATTCAAGTTTGACTGCTACTTTAGGACAATGGGTTTTTCTGGTCATCTGGAATTGATCCACACAAGAACCATCTCGGTGGCTCATCGGCTAAATCGCCCGTTGTTTCCCCCGAAGAGACTCGGGTTCAAATCCGGTTGTGGATAATTTCCCCGACCAGTGTGGGTTGTCATTTTCTTCAAGCTGCATTCAAGAGTGACTGCTATTTTAGGACATTGGGTTATTATGGTCATCTTGAACTGTTCCACACAGGAATCCTGTCGGTGGCTCAGCAGCTAAATCGCTCATTGTTTCCATGAGGAAACCCGAGTTCAAATCCCAGTGTGGATATTTTCCCCGACCTTTGAGGCTTGTCATTTTCTTCAGGCTGCATTCAAGAGTGACTGCTACTTTACGAGATTGGGTTGTTATGGTCATCTGGAACTGCTCCACACAGGAACCATCTCGGTGGCTCAGCGGCTAAATCGCCTGTTGTTTCCCCGAGGAGACCCGAGTTCAAATCCCGGTGTGGATAATTTCCCCGACTTGTGTGGGTTGTCATATTCTTCAAGCTGCATTTAAGAGTGACTGCTATTTTAGGACATTGGGTTATTATGGTCATCTGGAACTGTTCCACACAGGAATCATCTCGGTGGCTCAGCAGCTAAATCGCTCGTTGTTTCCCTGATGAGACCCGAATTCAGATCTCAGTGTGGATATATTCCCTGACCTTTGAGGCTTGTCATTTTCTTCAGGCTGCATTCAAGAATGACTGCTACTTTAGAGTCAGAAAAAAACCAGGCTCCCCACATGTCTGTTTTATGACACATGCAGCAAATTGCCTGGTTTCTTCCCCCAAATGGCCTTGGTTTGAGCCTGTGCGGAAGTTGACAATTGTTAAATAATTGACCAAGGTCCACTGCGAGCTGATGCAAGGCATGCCCCAAGAAGGGCAGGGGACATCTTACAGGTAACCCCTGTAAGAAAAAGGGGCAGTACCCTTTTAAACAATAGGTACGGCCAACAGCCATTTTTTTTGCAAGGACGCTGCTTTCCATCACAGGCAGGTTAGCGCCAGCCCTCTCTTTGCAATCAACCTAGGCGTAGACAGCTTACCCTTCCATCACTCCAACTGTCCACCATCTGAGCTTTTGGCACAGGTAGGCATTGTGATTTGTCTCCACCTCTTGATAGGCAGCTTTCCATCCAGTCCATCCAGTCCATCCAGTCCATCCAGTCCATCCAGTCCATCCAGTCCATCCAGTCCATCCAGTCCATCCAGTCCATCCAGTCCATCCAGTCCTGGCACGAAGTTTCCGGTAACTTGGGTTCGTATTGACTTTGTTAGGCAGAAGATGGACTGCCGGTACTGCCAGTCAATGAAGAGGCCCGAGAGGACATTTGGTTGTTATGGTCATCTGGAACTGCTCTTCACCTGAACCATCCTTGTGGCACAGTTGGTAAAGCGCTGGTTGTTTCCCCGAGGAGTCCAGGGTTCAAATCCCAGTGTGGATACTTTCCTGGAACTTTGAGGGTTGACATTTTCTTCAGGCTGCATTCAAGTTTGACTGCTACTTTAGGACAATGGGTTTTTCTGGTCATCTGGAATTGATCCACACAAGAACCATCTCGGTGGCTCATCGGCTAAATCGCCCGTTGTTTCCCCCGAAGAGACTCGGGTTCAAATCCGGTTGTGGATAATTTCCCCGACCAGTGTGGGTTGTCATTTTCTTCAAGCTGCATTCAAGAGTGACTGCTATTTTAGGACATTGGGTTATTATGGTCATCTTGAACTGTTCCACACAGGAATCCTGTCGGTGGCTCAGCAGCTAAATCGCTCATTGTTTCCATGAGGAAACCCGAGTTCAAATCCCGGTGTGGATATTTTCCCCGACCTTTGAGGCTTGTCATTTTCTTCAGGCTGCATTCAAGAGTGACTGCTACTTTACGACTTTGGGTTGTTATGGTCATCTGGAACTGCTCCACACAGGAACCATCTCGGTGGCTCAGCGGCTAAATCGCCTGTTGTTTCCCCGAGGAGACCCGAGTTCAAATCCCGGTGTGGATAATTTCCCCGACTTGTATGGGTTGTCATATTCTTCAAGCTGCATTTAAGAGTGACTGCTATTTTAGGACATTGGGTTATTATGGTCATCTGGAACTGTTCCAAACAGGAATCATCTCGGTGGCTCTGCAGCTAAATCGCTCGTTGTTTCCCTGATGAGACCCGAATTCAGATCTCAGTGTGGATATATTCCCTGACCTTTGAGGCTTGTCATTTTCTTCAGGCTGCATTCAAGAATGACTGCTACTTTAGAGTCAGAAAAAAACCAGGCTCCCCACATGTCTGTTTTATGACACATGCAGCAAATTGCCTGGTTTCTTCCCCCAAATGGCCTTGGTTTGAGCCTGTGCGGTAGTTGACAATTGTTAAATAATTGACCAAGGTCCACTGCGAGCTGATGCAAGGCATGCCCCAAGAAGGGCAGGGGACATCTTACAGGTAACCCCTGTAAGAAAAAGGGGCAGTACCCTTTTAAACAATAGGTACGGCCAACAGCCATTTTTTTTGCAAGGACGCTGCTTTCCATCACAGGCAGGTTAGCGCCAGCCCTCTCTTTGCAATCAACCTAGGAGTAGACAGCTTACCCTTCCATCACTCCAACTGTCCACCATCTGAGCTTTTGGCACAGGTAGGCATTGTGATTTGTCTCCACCTCTTGATAGGCAGCTTTCCATCCAGTCCATCCAGTCCATCCAGTCCATCCAGTCCATCCAGTCCATCCAGTCCATCCAGTCCATCCAGTCCATCCAGTCCATCCAGTCCATCCAGTCCATCCAGTCCATCCAGTCCATCCAGTCCATCCAGTCCATCCAGTCCATCCAGTCCATCCAGTCCATCCAGTCCTGGCACGAAGTTTCCGGCACAGGCGGGAATCGATCTCACGACCTTCGGTATCGTAGGCATGCGCCTTAACCATTTGGCTATTGAGGAGGACCCCTTTTGTAAGGTAACTTGGGTTCGTATTGACTTTGTTAGGCAGAAGATGGACTGCCGGTACTGCCAGTCAATGAAGAGGCCCGAGAGGACATTGGGTTGTTATGGTCATCTGGAACTGCTCTTCACCTGAACCATCCTTGTGGCACAGTTGGTAAAGCGCTTGTTGTTTCCCCGAGGAGTCCAGGGTTCAAATCCCAGTGTGGATACTTTCCTGGAACTTTGAGGGTTGACATTTTCTTCAGGCTGCATTCAAGTTTGACTGCTACTTTAGGACAATGGGTTTTTCTGGTCATCTGGAATTGATCCACACAAGAACCATCTCGGTGGCTCATCGGCTAAATCGCCCATTGTTTCCCCCGAAGAGACCCGGGTTCAAATCCGTGTGTGGATAATTTCCCCGACCAGTGTGGGTTGTCATTTTCTTCAAGCTGCATTCAAGAGTGACTGCTATTTTAGGACATTGGGTTATTATGGTCATCTTGAACTGTTCCACACAGGAATCCTGTCGGTGGCTCAGCAGCTAAATCGCTCATTGTTTCCATGAGGAAACCCGAGTTCAAATCCCGGTGTGGATATTTTCCCCGACCTTTGAGGCTTGTCATTTTCTTCAGGCTGCATTCAAGAGTGACTGCTACTTTACGACTTTGGGTTGTTATGGTCATCTGGGAACTGCTCCACACAGGAACCATCTCGGTGCCTCAGCGGCTAAATCGCCTGTTGTTTCCCCGAGGAGACCCGAGTTCAAATCCGGTGTGGATAATTTCCCCCGACTTGTATGGGTTGTCATATTCTTCAAGCTGCATTTAAGAGTGACTGCTATTTTAGGACATTGGGTTATTATGGTCATCTGAGAACTGTTCCACACAGGAATCATCTCGGTGGCTCAGCAGCTAAATCGCTCGTTGTTTCCCTGATGAGACCCGAATTCAGATCTCAGTGTGGATATATTCCCTGACCTTTGAGGCTTGTCATTTTCTTCAGGCTGCATTCAAGAATGACTGCTACTTTAGAGTCAGAAAAAAACCAGGCTCCCCACACATGTCTGTTTTATGACTCATGCAGCAAATTGCCTGGTTTCTTCCCCCAAATGGCCTTGGTTTGAGCCTGTGCGGAAGTTGACAATTGTTAAATAATTGACCAAGGTCCACTGCGAGCTGATGCAAGGCATGCCCCCAAGAAGGGCAGGGGACATCTTACAGGTAACCCCTGTAAGAAAAAGGGGCAGTACCCTTTTAAACAATAGGTACGGCCAACAGCCATTTTTTTTGCAAGGACGCTGCTTTCCATCACAGGCAGGTTAGCGCCAGCCCTCTCTTTGCAATCAACCTAGGAGTAGACAGCTTACCCTTCCATCACTCCAACTGTCCACCATCTGAGCTTTTGGCACAGGTAGGGCATTGTGATTTGTCTCCACCTCTTGATAGGCAGCTTTCCATCCAGTCCATCCAGTCATCCAGTCCATCCAGTCCATCCAGTCCATCCAGTCCAGTCCATCCAGTCCATCCAGTCCATCCAGTCCATCCAGTCCATCCAGTCCATCCAGTCCATCCAGTCCATCCAGTCCATCCAGTCCATCCAGTCCATCCAGTCCATCCAGTCCATCCAGTCCATCCAGTCCATCCAGTCCATCCAGTCCATCCAGTCCTGGCACAAAGTTTCCGGCACAGGCGGGAATCGATCTCACGACCTTCGGTATCGTAGGCATGCGCCTTAACCATTTGGCTATTGAGGAGGACCCCTTTTGTAAGGTAACTTGGGTTTGTATTGACTTTGTTAGGCAGAAGATGGACTGCCGGTACTGCCAGTCAATGAAGAGGCCCGAGAGGACATTGGGTTGTTATTGGTCATCTGGAACTGCTCTTCACCTGAACCATCCTTGTGGCACAGTTGGTAAAGCGCTGGTTGTTTCCCCGAGGAGTCCAGGGTTCAAATCCCAGTGTGGATACTTTCCTGGAACTTTGAGGGTTGACATTTTCTTCAGGCTGCATTCAAGTTTGACTGCTACTTTAGGACAATGGGTTTTTCTGGTCATCTGGAATTGATCCACACAAGAACCATCTCGGTGGCTCATCGGCTAAATCGCCCGTTGTTTCCCCCGAAGAGTCCCGGGTTCAAATCCGGGTGTGGATAATTTCCCCGACCAGTGTGGGTTGTCATTTTCTTCAAGCTGCATTCAAGAGTGACTGCTATTTTAGGACATTGGGTTATTATGGTCATCTTGAACTGTTCCACACAGGAATCCTGTCGGTGGCTCAGCAGCGTAAATCGCTCATTGTTTCCATGAGGAAACCCGAGTTCAAATCCCGGTGTGGATATTTTCCCCGACCTTTGAGGCTTGTCATTTTCTTCAGGCTGCATTCAAGAGTGACTGCTACTTTACGACATTGGGTTGTTATGGTCATCTGGAACTGCTCCACACAGGAACCATCTCGGTGGCTCAGCGGCTAAATCGCCTGTTGTTTCCCCGAGGAGACCCGAGTTCAAATCCCGGTGTGGATAATTTCCCCGACTTGTGTGGGTTGTCATATTCTTCAAGCTGCATTTAAGAGTGACTGCTATTTTAGGACATTGGGTTATTATGGTCATCTGGAACTGTTCCACACAGGAATCATCTCGGTGGCTCAGCAGCTAAATCGCTCGTTGTTTCCCTGATGAGACCCGAATTCAGATCTCAGTTGTGGATATATTCCCTGACCTTTGAGGCTTGTCTATTTTCTTCAGGCTGCATTCAAGAATGACTGCTACTTTAGAGTCAGAAAAAAACCAGGCTCCCCACATGTCTGTTTTATGACACATGCAGCAAATTGCCTGGTTTCTTCCCCCAAATGGCCTTGGTTTGAGCCTGTGCGGAAGTTGACAATTGTTAAATAATTGACCAAGGTCCACTGCGAGCTGATGCAAGGCATGCCCCAAGAAGGGCAGGGGACATCTTACAGGTAACCCCTGTAAGAAAAAGGGGCAGTACCCTTTTAAACAATAGGTACGGCCAACAGCCATTTTTTTTGCAAGGACGCTGCTTTCCATCACAGGCAGGTTAGCGCCAGCCCTCTCTTTGCAATCAACCTAGGCGTAGACAGCTTACCCTTCCATCACTCCAACTGTCCACCATCTGAGCTTTTGGCACAGGTAGGCATTGTGATTTGTCTCCACCTCTTGATAGGCAGCTTTCCATCCAGTCCATCCAGTCCATCCAGTCCATCCAGTCCATCCAGTCCATCCAGTCCATCCAGTCCATCCAGTCCATCCAGTCCATCCAGTCCATCCAGTCCATCCAGTCCATCCAGTCCATCCAGTCCATCCAGTCCTGGCACGAAGTTTCCGGTAACTTGGGTTCGTATTGACTTTTGTTAGGCAGAAGATGGACTTGCCGGTACTGCCAGTCAATGAAGAGGCCCGAGAGGGACATTTGGTTGTTATGGTCATCTGGAACTGCTCTTCACCTGAACCAATCCTTGTGGCACAGTTGGTAAAGCGCTGGTTGTTTCCCCGAGGAGTCCAGGGTTCAAATCCCAGTGTGGATACTTTCCTGGAACTTTGAGGGTTGACATTTTCTTCAGGCTGCATTCAAGTTTGACTGCTACTTTAGGACAATGGGTTTTTCTGGTCATCTGGAATTGATCCACACAAGAACCATCTCGGTGGCTCATCGGCTAAATCGCCCGTTGTTTCCCCCGAAGAGACTCGGGTTCAAATCCCGGTTGTGGATAATTTCCCCCGACCAGTGTGGGTTGTCATTTTCTTCAAGCTGCATTCAAGAGTGACTGCTATTTTAGGACATTGGGTTATTATGGTCATCTTGAACTGTTCCACACAGGAATCCTGTCGGTGGCTCAGCAGCTAAATCGCTCATTGTTTCCATGAGGAAACCCGAGTTCAAATCCCGGTGTGGATATTTTCCCCGACCTTTGAGGCTTGTCATTTTCTTCAGGCTGCATTCAAGAGTGACTGCTACTTTACGACTTTGGGTTGTTATGGTCATCTGGAACTGCTCCACACAGGAACCATCTCGGTGGCTCAGCGGCTAAATCGCCTGTTGTTTCCCCGAGGAGACCCGAGTTCAAATCCCGGTGTGGATAATTTCCCCGACTTGTATGGGTTGTCATATTCTTCAAGCTGCATTTAAGAGTGACTGCTATTTTAGGACATTGGGTTATTATGGTCATCTGGAACTGTTCCACACAGGAATCATCTCGGTGGCTATGCAGCTAAATCGCTCGTTGTTTCCCTGATGAGACCCGAATTCAGATCTCAGTGTGGATATATTCCCTGACCTTTGAGGCTTGTCATTTTCTTCAGGCTGCATTCAAGAATGACTGCTACTTTAGAGTCAGAAAAAAACCAGGCTCCCCACATGTCTGTTTTATGACACATGCAGCAAATTGCCTGGTTTCTTCCCCCAAATGGCCTTGGTTTGAGCCTGTGCGGAAGTTGACAATTGTTAAATAATTGACCCAAGGTCCACTGCGAGCTGATGCAAGGCATGCCCCAAGAAGGGCAGGGGACATCTTACAGGTAACCCCTGTAAGAAAAAGGGGCAGTACCCTTTTAAACAATAGGTACGGCCAACAGCCATTTTTTTTGCAAGGAAGCTGCTTTCCATCACAGGCAGGTTAGCGCCAGCCCTCTCTTTGCAATCAACCTAGGAGTAGACAGCTTACCCTTCCATCACTCCAACTGTCCACCATCTGATCTTTTGGCACAGGTAGGCATTGTGATTTGTCTCCACCTCTTGATAGGCAGCTTTCCATCCAGTCCATCCAGTCCATCCAGTCCATCCAGTCCATCCAGTCCATCCAGTCCATCCAGTCCATCCAGTCCATCCAGTCCATCCAGTCCATCCAGTCCATCCAGTCCATCCAGTCCATCCAGTCCATCCAGTCCATCCAGTCCATCCAGTCCATCCAGTCCATCCAGTCCATCCAGTCCATCCAGTCCATCCAGTCCATCCAGTCCATCCAGTCCATCCAGTCCATCCAGTCCATCCAGTCCATCCAGTCCATCCAGTCCATCCATCCAGTCCATCCAGTCCATCCAGTCCTGGCACGAAGTTTCCGGCACAGGCGGGAATCGATCTCACGACCTTCGGTATCGTAGGCATGCGCCTTAACCATTTGGCTATTGAGGAGGACCCCTTTTGTAAGGTAACTTGGGTTCGTATTGACTTTGTTAGGCAGAAGATGGACTGCCGGTACTGCCAGTCAATGAAGAGGCCCGAGAGGACATTGGGTTGTTATGGTCATCTGGAACTGCTCTTCACCTGAACCATCCTTGTGGCACAGTTGGTAAAGCGCTGGTTGTTTCCCCGAGGAGTCCAGGGTTCAAATCCCAGTGTGGATACTTTCCTGGAACTTTGAGGGTTGACATTTTCTTCAGGCTGCATTCAAGTTTGACTGCTACTTTAGGACAAGGGGTTTTTCTGGTCATCTGGAATTGATCCACACAAGAACCATCTCGGTGGCTCATCGGCTAAATCGCCCGTTGTTTCCCCCGAAGAGACCCGGGTTCAAATCCGGGTGTGGATAATTTCCCCGACCAGTGTGGGTTGTCATTTTCTTCAAGCTGCATTCAAGAGTGACTGCTATTTTAGGACATTGGGTTATTATGGTCATCTTGAACTGTTCCACACAGGAATCCTGTCGGTGGCTCAGCAGCTAAATCGCTCATTGTTTCCATGAGGAAACCCGAGTTCAAATCCCGGTGTGGATATTTTCCCCGACCTTTGAGGCTTGTCATTTTCTTCAGGCTGCATTCAAGAGTGACTGCTACTTTACGACATTGGGTTGTTATGGTCATCTGGAACTGCTCCACACAGGAACCATCTCGGTGGCTCAGCGGCTAAATCGCCTGTTGTTTCCCCGAGGAGACCCGAGTTCAAATCCCGGTGTGGATAATTTCCCCGACTTGTGTGGGTTGTCATATTCTTCAAGCTGCATTTAAGAGTGACTGCTATTTTAGGACATTGGGTTATTATGGTCATCTGGAACTGTTCCACACAGGAATCATCTCGGTGGCTCAGCAGCTAAATCGCTCGTTGTTTCCCTGATGAGACCCGAATTCAGATCTCAGTGTGGATATATTCCCTGACCTTTGAGGCTTGTCATTTTCTTCAGGCTGCATTCAAGAATGACTGCTACTTTAGAGTCAGAAAAAAACCAGGCTCCCCACATGTCTGTTTTATGACACATGCAGCAAATTGCCTGGTTTCTTCCCCCACAAATGGCCTTGGTTTGAGCCTGTGCGGAAGTTGACAATTGTTAAATAATTGACCAAGGTCCACTGCGAGCTGATGCAAGGCATGCCCCAAGAAGGGCAGGGGACATCTTACAGGTAACCCCTGTAAGAAAAAGGGGCAGTACCCTTTTAAACAATAGGTACGGCCAACAGCCATTTTTTTTGCAAGGACGCTGCTTTCCATCACAGGCAGGTTAGCGCCAGCCCTCTCTTTGCAATCAACCTAGGCGTAGACAGCTTACCCTTCCATCACTCCAACTGTCCACCATCTGAGCTTTTGGCACAGGTAGGCATTGTGATTTGTCTCCACCTCTTGATAGGCAGCTTTCCATCCAGTCCATCCAGTCCATCCAGTCCATCCAGTCCATCCAGTCCATCCAGTCCATCCAGTCCATCCAGTCCATCCAGTCCATCCAGTCCATCCAGTCCATCCAGTCCATCCAGTCCATCCAGTCCATCCAGTCCTGGCACGAAGTTTCCGGTAACTTGGGTTCGTATTGACTTTGTTAGGCAGAAGATGGACTGCCGGTACTGCCAGTCAATGAAGAGGGCCCGAGAGGACATTTGGTTGTTATGGTCATCTGGAACTGCTCTTCACCTGAACCTATCCTTGTGGCACAGTTGGTAAAGCGCTGGTTGTTTCCCCGAGGAGTCCAGGGTTCAAATCCCAGTGTGGATACTTTCCTGGAACTTTGAGGGTTGACATTTTCTTCAGGCTGCATTCAAGTTTGACTGCTACTTTAGGACAATGGGTTTTTCTGGTCATCTGGAATTGATCCACACAAGAACCATCTCGGTGGCTCATCGGCTAAATCGCCCGTTGTTTCCCCCGAAGAGACTCGGGTTCAAATCCGGTTGTGGATAATTTCCCCGACCAGTGTGGGTTGTCATTTTCTTCAAGCTGCATTCAAGAGTGACTGCTATTTTAGGACATTGGGTTATTATGGTCATCTTGAACTGTTCCACACAGGAATCCTGTCGGTGGCTCAGCAGCTAAATCGCTCATTGTTTCCATGAGGAAACCCGAGTTCAAATCCCGGTGTGGATATTTTCCCCGACCTTTGAGGCTTGTCATTTTCTTCAGGCTGCATTCAAGAGTGACTGCTACTTTACGACTTTGGGTTGTTATGGTCATCTGGAACTGCTCCACACAGGAACCATCTCGGTGGCTCAGCGGCTAAATCGCCTGTTGTTTCCCCGAGGAGACCCGAGTTCAAATCCCGGTGTGGATAATTTCCCCGACTTGTATGGGTTGTCATATTCTTCAAGCTGCATTAAGAGTGACTGCTATTTTAGGACATTGGGTTATTATGGTCATCTGGAACTGTTCCACACAGGAATCATCTCGGTGGCTCTGCAGCTAAATCGCTCGTTGTTTCCCTGATGAGACCCGAATTCAGATCTCAGTGTGGATATATTCCCTGACCTTTGAGGCTTGTCATTTTCTTCAGGCTGCATTCAAGAATGACTGCTACTTTAGAGTCAGAAAAAAACCAGGCTCCCCACATGTCTGTTTTATGACACATGCAGCAAATTGCCTGGTTTCTTCCCCCAAATGGCCTTGGTTTGAGCCTGTGCGGTAGTTGACAATTGTTAAATAATTGACCAAGGTCCACTGCGAGCTGATGCAAGGCATGCCCCAAGAAGGGCAGGGGACATCTTACAGGTAACCCCTGTAAGAAAAAGGGGCAGTACCCTTTTAAAACAATAGGTACGGCCAACAGCCATTTTTTTTTGCAAGGACGCTGCTTTCCATCACAGGCAGGTTAGCGCCAGCCCTCTCTTTGCAATCAACCTAGGAGTAGACAGCTTACCCTTCCATCACTCCAACTGTCCACCATCTGAGCTTTTTGGCACAGGTAGGCATTGTGATTTGTCTCCACCTCTTGATAGGCAGCTTTCCATCCAGTCCATCCAGTCCATCCAGTCCATCCAGTCCATCCAGTCCATCCAGTCCATCCAGTCCATCCAGTCCATCCAGTCCATCCAGTCCATCCAGTCCATCCAGTCCATCCAGTCCATCCAGTCCATCCAGTCCATCCAGTCCATCCAGTCCATCCAGTCCATCCAGTCCATCCAGTCCATCCAGTCCATCCAGTCCATCCAGTCCATCCAGTCCATCCAGTCCATCCAGTCCATCCAGTCCATCCAGTCCATCCAGTCCATCCAGTCCATCCAGTCCATCCAGTCCTGGCACGAGGTTTCCGGCACAGGCGGGAATCGATCTCACGACCTTCGGTATCGTAGGCATGCGCCTTAACCATTTGGCTATTGAGGAGGACCCCTTTTGTAAGGTAACTTGGGTTCGTATTGACTTTGTTAGGCAGAAGATGGACTGCCGGTACTGCCAGTCAATGAAGAGGCCCGAGAGGACATTGGGTTGTTATGGTCATCTGGAACTGCTCTTCACCTGAACCATCCTTGTGGCACAGTTGGTAAAGCGCTTGTTGTTTCCCCGAGGAGTCCAGGGTTCAAATCCCAGTGTGGATACTTTCCTGGAACTTTGAGGGTTGACATTTTCTTCAGGCTGCATTCAAGTTTGACTGCTACTTTAGGACAATGGGTTTTTCTGGTCATCTGGAATTGATCCACACAAGAACCATCTCGGTGGCTCATCGGCTAAATCGCCCATTGTTTCCCCCGAAGAGACCCGGGTTCAAATCCAGTGTGTGGATAATTTCCCCGACCAGTGTGGGTTGTCATTTTCTTCAAGCTGCATTCAAGAGTGACTGCTATTTTAGGACATTGGGTTATTATGGTCATCTTGAACTGTTCCACACAGGAATCCTGTCGGTGGCTCAGCAGCTAAATCGCTCATTGTTTCCATGAGGAAACCCGAGTTCAAATCCCGGTGTGGATATCTTTTCCCCCGACCTTTGAGGCTTGTCATTTTCTTCAGGCTGCATTCAAAAGTGACTGCTACTTTACGACTTTGGGTTGTTATGGTCATCTGGAACTGCTCCACA